>JAHHZJ010002223.1:0-84555 GCA_021437245.1 Aegilops speltoides
TTCCTAAGGCATGGAGGACACATGGGGAGCGAGCCAGAGGCATAAAGACAAGTGGGGCAACCATTTTCCACCCCGTGATCGTGGGGTGCTGCGCCATGCAGGCCACAACCCGAGTCCACTTTGTAAATGAGTAGCGCCCCCGCGAATTCCTTTTTTTATGAGGAAGGCGTGGGCCGCCTCTTTTACTATTCACCATGGGATGACGAAAGCATGTTGCGACCGCTCCACGCACAACGCCTACATCATGCACTCAATGCGAATCCTGGGGAAGCACAACTGACAAGAAGATTGTGGAAGTTACTCCTTGCCACGCGTGCCCGCGCACTGTTCTGGGCCTGGCCCAACAATGCTTCGCGCTTGCACTACAAAAAATACACTTCCGTGATGATATGTGTTTGTCACAGTAGGTCGCCGAGGGAGTCCTGGACTAGGGGGTGTCCGGATAGCCGAACTATCATCTTTGGCCGGACTCCAAGACTATGAAGATACAAGATTGAAGACTTCGTCCCGTGTCGGGATGGGACTTTCCTTGGCGTGGAAGGCAAGCTTGGCGATGCGGATATGTAGATCTCCTACCATTGTAACCGACTCTGTGTAACCCTAGCCCTCTCCGGTGTCTATATAAACCGGAGGGTTTTAGTCCGTAGGACAAACAACAATCATACCATAGGCTAGCTTCTAGGGTTTAGCCTCCTTGATCTCGTGGTAGATCTACTCTTGTACTACCCATATCATCAATATTAATCAAGAAGGAGTAGGGTTTTACCTCCACCGAGAGGGCCCGAACCTGGGTAAAAACATCATGTCCCTTGTCTCCTGTTACCATCCGCCTAGACGCACAGTTCGGGACCTCCTACCCGAGATCCGCCGGTTTTGACACCGACATTGGTGCTTTCATTGAGAGTTCCTCTGCGTCGTCACCTATAGGCCCGATGGCTCCTTCGATCATCAACGATGACGCGGTCCAGGGTGAGACTTTTCTCCCCGGACAGATCTCTGTATTCGGCGGCTTTGCACTGCGGGCCAATTCACTTGGCCATCTAGAGCAGATCAAAAGCTACGCCCTCGCCATCGTGTCGATTTGGAAGTTTGAACTATCTGCCGACATCGCGGAGACTTGATCTTGACGGATTCGAGCCACGGCGTGCCGCCTTTCACACGATGGGCATGATTTAGCTCTGCTGCCGGACAGTGCCCTAGAGGCCGCACAAGAGTCCGCTCCGACCCTTGGCTCAGAACCGACTGCGTCGATCGAGGATGGGTGGCTGGACACTGCCTCGGGGGCTGCTACCTCTATGGCGATAGAGCCGAATACCAACCCTGTCCCTTGTGAAGCTCGTGACTCCAAGGTGCCGGACTCCTCTCCGGACCCTGAACCTTCCGCGCCCCTGCCAATCGAACCCGATTGTGCGCCGATCATGGAGTTCACCGCTGCGGACATTTTTCAACACTCTTCTTTTCGGCGACATCCTGAATTCGCTAAAGTGTCTCTCTTTATCAGGAGAGCCTTGGCCGGATTATGGTCAGGACGGTTGGGATGCGGACGACGAAGAAATTCAAAGCCCACCCACCACCCATTTCGTAGCCACTGTCGATGAGTTAACCGACATGCTAGACTTCGACTCCGAAGACATCGACGGTATGGACGACGATGCCGGAGACGACCAAGAACCAGCGCCTACAGGGCACTGGAAGGCCACCTCATCATACGACATATACATGGTGGACATCCCAAAGGATGGGAATGGCGATGGAACAACGGAGGATGTCCCCTCGAAGAAACAGCCTAAGCGCCGGCGTCAACGGCGCCGCTCTAAATCCCGCCACAGCAAAAATGGAGATTCCGGCACCGGAGACAATCACACCCCGGACAGTGTCGAAGACACCCCCCTCCAGCAAGATTCAGCACAGGAGGATGGAGAAGCCAGCCCTCGTGAAAGAGCGGCAGATAGAGAGGTAGAGGACGATAATTATATGCCTCCCTTCGGAGACGAGGCAAGCCTCAACGATGACGAATTTGTCGTGCCTGAGGATCCCGTCGAACAAGAGCATTTCAAACGCAGGCTTATGGCCACGACAAGCAGCCTCAAGAAAAAACAGCAACAACTTAGAGCTGACCAAGATTTGCTAGCCGACAGATGGACTGAAGTCCTTGCGGCCGAAGAGTATGAACTCGAACGCCCCTCCAAAAGCTACCCCAAACACAAGCTGCTACCCCGATTAGAGGAGGAAGCACATAAACCTACATCACCAGCGCACAATACGGCCGACCGGCCACCTCGTGGCCGTGACAGAGAGGCCTCTAGGCCCTCCACTAAAGCCATACCCCGGCATCGCTCGAAAAGTACAAAGCCACGGGGGAATGCGCCGGACTTACGAGACATATTGGAGGATAAGACAAGACAAACAAGATCGATCTACGGATCACATGGGCGCCCCACGATACGTGACGACAACCATCATGCCGGATACAGCAATTCCGGCCGGGCCGAACATAGTAGACAAAGCTCGTTTGAGCTGCGTCGCAATATAGCCCAATACAGAGGCACCGCACACCCACTATGCTTCACAGACGAGGTAATGGATCATCAAATCCCCGAGGGTTTCAAACCCATAAACATTGAATCATACGACGGCACAACAGATCCTGCGGTTTGGATTGAGGACTATCTCCTTCACATCCACATGGCCCACGGTGACGATCTACATGCCATCAAATACCTCCCACTCAAGCTTAAGGGACCAGCTCGGCATTGGCTCAACAGCTTGCCAGCAGAATCAATTGGGTGTTGGGAAGAACTGGAAGCCGCATTCCTTGATAACTTCCAGGGCACATATGTGCGCCCACAGAGACGCTGATGACCTAAGCCACATAATTCAAGAGCGGATGAATCGGCGGACAATTACGGACATGGTTCTTAACTAAAAAAATCAAATCGTCATTGTCCGGATCAGAGGCCCTTGCAGCCTTCAAACATAACATCCGCGACGAGTGGCTTGCCCGCACCTAGGACAGGAAAAGCCGAAATCCATGGCAGCCCTCACATCACTCATGACCCGCTTCAACGCGGGAGAGGACATCTGGCTAGCTCGCAGTAACAACCTGACCAAAAACTCTGGTAGTCCGGATACCAAGGACAACAATGGCAGGTCGCATCGCAATAAACACAAGCGCCGCATTAACGGCAATAATACTGAAGATACGGCAGTCAATGCCGGATTCAGAGGCTCTAAACCCGTTCAGCAGAAAAAGCCATTCCAAAGAAATACTCCGGGCCCGTCCAATTTGGACCGAATACTCGATCGCTTGTGCCAGATACACGACACCACCAAAAAGCCAGCCAATCACACCAACAGGGATTGTTGGGTGTTCAAGCAGGCAGGCAAGTTAATTGCCGAAAATAATGACAAGGGGCTGCATAGCGATGACGAGGAGGAGACCCGGCCGCCGAACAATAGAGGACAAAAAGGTTTCCTCCCACAAGTGTGGAAGGTGAACATGATATACGCAACCCACATACCCAAAAGGGAGTGGAAGCGTGCACTTAGGGACGTATATGCGATGGAGCCAGTCGCCCCGAAGTTCAATCCATGGTCCTCATGCCCGATCACTTTTGATCGAAGGGACCACCCCACTAGCATCCGCCATGGCGGATTCGCCGCATTGGTTCTAGACCCAATCATTGACGGATTGCACCTCACTAGAGTCCTGATGGATGGCGGCAGCAGCCTGAACCTGCTTTATCAGGATACAGTGTGCAAGATGGGCATAGACCCGTCAAGGATTAAACCCACAAAAATGACCTTTAAAGGCGTCATACTAGGTGTCAAGGCCAATTGTACATGCTCAGTTACACTCGAAGTGGTCTTCGGATCCCCGGATAACTTCCGAAGCGAGGAGTTAATCTTCGACATAGTCCCGCTCCGCAGCGGCTATCATGCACTGCTTAGACGAACCGCATTTGCAAAATTCAATGTGGTGCCACACTAGCATACCTCAAGCTCAAGATGCCAGGCCCTCGAGGAGTCATTACGGTCAACGGAAACACCGAACGCTCTCTCCGAAGGGAGGAGCATCTGGCTCTCGCGCGAAATACAAAGTAGCCTCTTAAGACAATTCTCGAGTCCGGCCATTAGCGGCCGGACACCAAATCTGCAGCGCCCGAATAACCTACAACAAGACCACTTGGCACGTTCCGAGCACACGTAGCAATGCGGCCCCAACCCCAGCCCTCGCGAAATCGCGAGACCAGTACCACGCGTACATAACTACGCACTGGAGATACCATGGGCACAGGGGGAGGAGCACGACCACGGCATGCCCAGAGTGCGGCTCAACCTCACCAGGGGCTCCCAATTGTGTCATTCTTCTTTTTCTTTCTTCTTACTCACAGGACTCCGACTTCCAGAAGCCCTGTCCGGCAGTATACTTGCCGAATTCACGATGCAACAGCTAGGGAAGCAGAAAAGCTACGTCGAGTATCCAGGTGGTCTCCATTACGAGAATTATACCTGTTTTACATACCATTCCGCAGCCTACCCCTGGAGGGGGACATATTAAATAGTCCCATCCCTTGCTTATCGCACTATTTGTATCGTTCTGCTTTCATTGCAGTATTTTTTGAATAAACAATGCATCGCCTTTTGCCTATCATTGCATTCCTTTTTTTATCTATATATGTTCACTGATGACATGTTGCATCCGTACGCTTTGGTACGGCCAAATACACCAGGGGCTTAAGTTCCCCAGAGTATGGTGTGATAAGTTCGAACACTTTCACAAGTGCGGCATCCCGAACTTATAGCATTATATGCATCGGCTCCGAATCATGTCTTGGGTCAGTAGTTGGGTTTGCCCGGCTCCCATGTTTTGGTACCTTATGTTCCGTTATATCGGCTAAGGTAGCGCTGGAGAACCATCTGCGATTGTGCCCAGCTTGAGCTGGGCTGAGCACCTCGATGGAAAGCTAAACCGACCGTCATGATGGGGCGAGAGCCGTCGCTGTTCGAGAGGTTTTTGAGTCCCTAAAGACTTATGCCGCTTAGAGCGAGGAGCCAGCTTTGTCCGGCCCGGCGTGATAGCGCCTGAACCGCCTTCTCGAACACTAGGGGCTTCGCGAAATTTAAAATTATAGAATTCTATGGCTAAGTGGGAGTGTTCAAGCATTATAAGTCCGGTTGCCTCGTTCGTTGTGTTGAGCGCCTCTCTCGAAGGACCCAAAAATGGGAAAAAGAGCGCTCAAGTTTATCACGAACACCCGAGCACTCGCGGCATGGGGGCTGAAGCCAACGACTTGCCATCTCTCAAATTTGATAAACGACCGCACAGAAGGTAATATTTTAAATTAACTAGCGTTTCTTAGCGCATATGAACAAGTTTTCAGCGCAGAGGATAACAAAATGGGAGTCTACTCAAAAATTACCATCTTTGGAGCATTCACCCGCTATAAGGCGGGCACCCTTCAGGACACCCTTGTAGTACATCTCAGGCGCGCGATACTCCTTGCCCGGCGGTGGCGCGTCCGTCACAAGCTTCTCGGCGTCCATCTTGCCCCAGTGCACTTTAAGCGGGCAAGGCCTGACAGGCACCTTCGATCGTGCAGCGGAGTGCTTGATGACTTCAATCCATGGACAGGCGTCCACCAGCCGCCGCACCAGACTAAAGTAGCTCCCAGGTATGGCTTCCTTGGGCCACAGCCAAACTATGAGGCCCTTCATGGCCTGTTCGGCCACGTTGTGGAGCTCGACCAGCTGCTTCAGTTGGTCGCTCAGGGGCACCGGATGTCTGGCATCAGCATACTGAGACTAGAATACCTTCTCCGTCGAGCTCCCTTCATCGGCTCGGTAGAATGCGGCAGCATCGGACACACTACGGGGCAGATCTGCGAACTGTAACGCCCCGGATCCGATGCGCCAGGTGTCCGCCAGTTTTCGCCTTCGTTTCCGTGTCATTTGCTTGCGTGTTGTATTTATCATATCATCATGTGGGTTGCATTCTTCATATTGGTGTATTGTTGTGTGTGCATCATTCCTTGTTGTCTCTTCTCTCAAGCCATGCACCATCACCTTCTCCTTCCTCTTCTTTTACTCCTTTATGCAAGTGCCATTTCTCCCTTCTCCATTAATGTTCAATCTTTGCCAATAAATCATGCTCCATGCCTTATACCTCTCTGTCAAATATCATCCATTTTTGAGTTGTTTTGGTTGGGTTCAAAAATGGCTCAAGTTTGAATTTAATTCAAACTTGTTTTATTTTTATACCTCTAAAAATCCCCAAAGCAATTTATTCAAATTCTACATAAATCCAGAATCCCACATATGTTTTTTATTTCATCCTAATTCCTTGCCAAACTCCTTGGCCTTTTCTTGCATTGCTTGAAGAAATTGCTTAAAGGAAAAGAGCCCGGCTCAAAGAAGAACAATGCAGCCCAGCTCCTGTGACAATGCAGCCCAGCTCCCGCAGCAAAGAGCCCATCTCCACGACCATCCAGCCCAAGCCCACCTCTGCTCCTTCTTCTACCTACGTCACCTCTGTACGACCAATCAGTAGCCATCGGATCGCCATGGCACCGCTCGATGGGCTGCCGTACAGCTCCCTAGTGCCCTATATACCACCCCTCGACGTCTGTGCCCTACCCTAGCTTCTCCTCCTCCCTTCAACGCCGCCAGAACCCCTCTCCTTCTCTAGTTGTTCTTCTTCCTCAAGAAAAGAGCACCCGAGAGAAGAAAACCGCCGGCATCCGTCATCGTCCTCGCGTCCGGTCTGCGCCAGGATCCTCTCCGGCATGTCCTCCTCCACCCCGTCTCCGTCCTCGACCGATTCTGATGGGTGGTTGAACTGGATCGCCTCCATGCCATCATCCACGTCCAGGTCCAAGTCGCCGTCGTCTTCCCCTGCATCCTCTTCTTCAGGAGACCGAGCTCCTCTCCGGCGTGATCCGACAAGCAGCTGCCGTCTTCTTCGTCCGGAGCCTCGCGTGCCTCGCCGTAGTCTTCCTCGACTACGCACACGTCCACACGGTCCCGTAGCTCCTTCCACGACGTCCTCTACGTCGTCTTCTTCCTCCAGCTAATCCATCGCCGCCCCGATCAGCGTGCCTTCTCGCCGTCTTCGGTCTCCGACAACCTCGTACACCTCCAGCAGCACCCCCTCGGTGAGCAGTCGCTCCTCCCAGTCCCTCTCTTGTTCAATCCGTCGCCGTAGTCGTCTTCTCGAGCCGACAACTCCATATCCGCTATGATAGAGTTTCTGGAACTCACCTCGCTGCCCCTGCACACTCCCGCACGCCACCCCCGGAAGCAGCCTTCGCTCGCAAGCGCGCACCCTCACCTATTTCCGCACCCCCGCCGTTGTTCTACTGCACCTGTAGCCGCTGCGTTGCTCGCCGTCGTCGCCGGCAAGTTGCTGTGCATCCATGGCTCCCAGACCGGGCCTTTGCCTGTTCAAGTAGAGTGGCGCCCTCTCACGAACACAAGTGCCACTGACTAGCGCGATGGTTCTCGTGATATCGTGCCAACACAGGAGGTCTGGGATCGAATCCTGTGGTGCCCCAATTCTTTTTGCCCTCTTTTGTTTATTTTTTTCCCAACAGTGCACACATATGGCCTGTTGGGCCTGATCCACTCTGGCTGCTCTTTGCTGCCTGCTGCAATTCGTCTGTGCATGTTTTTTTCTGTTCCATGCATTTTAGCATTTATTCTTTATCATGCATATTTACAGGAGATTGCCATTATTTTAAAATGCTCATGTTTAATTAACCATGCATCATATGTAAATACTTTATATATGTAAAATGCTTAGTTTTTCATCTAGTTTCATAATATGCCATTTTCATCCATGTTTAAAATGTTTAAAATGATGTTTGTTTAAATTTGCTCTAATGCGATGCTAAAATGATTTAATTCATAACTAAATAACCGTAACTCGGAATTAAATGTTCTTTACATGTAAATGGGGTGGAAAAATGCCTAGATTAACATGGTCCACTTTATTTTCCTGTTTAACAACAATAAAATATGGTTTAGGGCAGAACAGTACCAAATTTAAATATGCACATGGGGATTTTCCGGAATTGTTGTTTGTTGTTTCCGGCCTCATTTAAACTTGCCTAGGTAGGTAGTTTTGTTATGCTTCACCCCTTGCCATGTTAATCAACATTTAATATTGTTGGGTACATAAACGAGATCGAACTAAATAACTTGTCGTGGTGTTTCATCAATATGCACCGTTGCATATTGAGCTCCACTTAATTTGTAGGATTGCTTGTGCACTTTGCCATGCCATGCCATGCCTCATTAAACCGGACATGCATCATACTTGGTTGTGCATCATGCCATGATTATGCGATGGTTGTTTACTATGTTGTTTGCTTCTTTCCGGTTTGCTTCTCTCGTTAGCTTCGGTTTCGTTTCGGAGTTGTGAGGATTCGTTTCGACTACGTCCGTTTGTCTTCTTCATGGACTCGTTCTTCTTCCTTGCGGGATCTCGCAAGATGACCGCTACTACGGATCTCACTACTATCATTGCTATGCTAGTTGCTTCGTTCTATCGCTATCTTTGCGTTACCTATTACGCTTGTCAAGCCATCCCATATTGCCATGAACCTCTAACCTTTGACACCATTCCTAGCAAACCATTGATTGGCTATGTTACCGCTTTTGCTCAGCCCCTCTTATAGCGTTGCTAATTGCAGGTGAAGTTGAAGATTTCTCCATGGTGGACAGGATTTGGTTGGGATATCACAATATCTCTTATATTATTAATGCATCTATATACTTGGTAAAGGATGGAAGGCTCGGCCTTATGCCTGGTGTTTTGTTCCACTCTTGCCGCCCTAGTTTCCGTCATACCGGTGTTATGTTCCCGGATTTTGCGTTCCTTACGCGGTCGGGTGATTTATGGGACCCCCTTGACAGTTCGCTTTGAATAAAACTTGTCCAGCAAGGCCCAACCTTGGTTTTACCATTTGCCTCACCACCACCTATCCCTTTCCCTTGGGTCGGCCAACCCGAGGGTCATCTTTATTTTAGCCCCGGGCGGTGCTTGTCTAAGTGCTGGTCCAAACCAGCGATGTCCGGCGCCCCACTGGCAACCAGGTCTATGCCAACCCGACGTCTTGCTCATCCGTGTGCCCCGAGAACGAGATATGTGCAGCTCCTATCGGGATTTGTAGGCACTGGCGAGGAGGCTTCTGGTCTTGTTTTACCATTGTCAAAATGTCTTGATGTACGGGATTCCGAGACCGATCGGGTCTTCTGGGTGAAGGTCTATTCTTCGATGATCGCGAGAGCTTGTCATGGGCTAAGTTAGGACACCCTGCGGGTTTAAACTTTTCGAGAGCCGTGCCCGCGGTTATGTGGCAGATGGGAATTTGTTAATGTCCGGTTGTAGATAACTTGACACTTGATCCGAATTAAAACGCATCAACCGAGTGTGTAGCCGTGATGGTCTCTTCTCGGCGGAGTCCGGGAAGTGAACACGGTTTCTGGGTTATGTTTGACATAAGTAGGTGTTCAGGATCACCTCTTGATCATTGCTAGCTTCACGATCGTTCTGCTTGTTCTCTTCTCGCTCTTATTTGCGTATGTTAGCCACCATATCATGCTTAGCCGCTACTGCAACCTCACCACTTTACCCCTTCCTTTCCCTTTAAGCTTTGCTAGTCTTGATACCCATGGTAATGGGATTCTTTGAGTCCTCGTGGCTCACCGGATACTTCAAAACCAGCTTGCGGTGCCTATGTTACGAAAGCGGTGACGCAACCAAGCTCAAGGAGGAGCTCGACGAAGATCTTGCCCTTTGTGTTGTTTCGTTCTAGTTGATTAGTAGTGGAGCCTAGTTGGGGTCGATCGGGGACCTTTTGTCACATTTGGGGTTCTTCTTTTATTTTGGTTCCGTAGTCGGACCTTGATTGTATCTGGATGATGTAATGCTTTATTCATGTAATTGTGTGAAGTGGCGATTGTAAGCCAACTATGTATCTCTGTCCCTTATGTATTACATGGGTTGTGTGAAGATTACCTCACTTCGACATTGCTTTCAATGCGGTTATGCCTCTAAGTCGTGCTTCGACACGTGGGAGATATAGCCGCATCGAGGGCGTTACACGAACGCTCCTGGAGAGCTTCGAATCCGGGTAGGTAATAGATAATTCACTTTTACATGCTTGCTTTGCATGAAGAATTCCTTACCCGCCGCTATCTTTTTTATCTCCTCAATCTCCTGGAGGGCCTTCTGGGCTTCGGCCTTAGCGGCTTTGGCACTCTCAAGAGCCGAGGCGAGCTCGGACTCTCGAGTCTTCGAGTCACGCTCCAAACTCTCGTGTTTTTCCACGAGAACCTAGAGCTCTTGCCGCTCCTCCGCCACCCGCGCCTCTTGCTTCTCCCGCTCTGTGCATTCCACGGCCGCATTGCGTTCGGCCTCGGATACAGCGTCCTTCAGGGTCGCTACCTCGTTCGTGGCCCCTGCAATACTCACGTTATCCCTGTCAATTTTTGCAACCAAATCCTTTTCTATAAGGTATTACTTTAATAAGGTATTACTTACCTTCCTTGTCCTCGAGCTGCTTCTTGGCACGGCCGAGATCGTTCTTGGACCGCTCGAGGCTCTACTTCAGGGCATTGACCTCCGCCATCAGTGCGGCAGAGGTCAGCAGTGTAGCTTGCATTCCCATATTGACATATTTGTGTTAGACTCCTGCGTATATCTTTTTTAGATCCTCAGTTCGGCTTTTCTTTCCGAGCACCAAACTGAGCATCAGGGGCTACTGCCTATGCGGTACTATTTTTATATATCTTAATCACATACCTCAAAGCCCGTTAGAAGGCTAGTGCAGGCTTCGGTCAGCCCGCTCTTGGCGGACTGAACCTTCTAAATCACCGCACTCATGACAGTGCGGTGCTCCGCATCGATGGAAGCGCCATTGAGCACCTCCAGCAAATTATCCGGCGCCTCCGGTTGGACGGAGGTCACCGGCATCGCAGTCTCACCCTTCCTACGAAGGGGCCGCCCGCCGGACTCCGGAACCACTAAAGGTTCCGGTGCGGAGTCCGGTCCATAGTCTGGGAGGTTGCCCCGCGGCACCTCTGGGGCCTCCTCCTCCTGGCTGGGCCCCTTCTAGGACCCCACCTCGGCGTCGTATGTGTCGCGGGGGGAGGAGGCGGTCGGAAGTGAAGTGCTATTCACATCCGACGAGCCCAAGGAGCCGCTCGACGAAGCGGGGAGATCGTCCTTGGGCGGGCTACATGGTGGTATTCGGCGTTAGAAGACACTATGCGACGAAAGAAAAATCATGAGTTATTCTGGAAATCCGGACACTTACGATCTCGCCAGGGGCTTGACCCTTGAAGGCCACTCCTCTTCACCGTCGTCGGCGTTGGTGGAACAGTCCGGAGGAAGGGTCCTTCCCTTCTTGGACCCTTCGGCCTCCTCCGTTGGGGAAGCCTTCCTTTTCTTCTCCCCCCCGCTGGGGGAGAGGCCTCTTTCTTCTCCTCCTCATCTTCACGGGAGGAGTCCGCCTCGGAGTCATCGGACGATGAGTCCGATAACACCTGGCGGCGGGAACTCCTCCGAGTCCCCGTGGCCTTCTTTTTGGCCTTCTTCTCCGGCACCACGTAAGGCACTGGAGCTAGCAGTCCCGTTAATCGGGCATCCGCTGGGTCTTCTGGCAAGGGAGCCGGATAGTTAACCTGCCCGTACTTCTTCTACCAAGCCTGTCAAAGGTAAAGGGAGTTTAGATCCCTCATGGAGTCAAACTATGGAAAACAAGTGTCCCGTAAAGGGTAATATAGCTTACCTCGCCGGCTTGCCGCTGCGATCTGAATCCGCAATCCTTGGTAGCGGATGCGGGAGCTTCGGCGCCCTTGAACAGCACCCTCCAGGCGTCTTCGTACGTAGTGTCGAAGAGCCGGCTCAAGGTCTGGTGCTGTGCCAGATCAAACTCCCACAAGTTGAAGGCCCGTTGTTGGCATGGGAGGATCCGGCGGACGAGCATGACCTGGACCACGTTGACGAGCTTGGTCCTCTTGATCACAAGGTCTTGGATGCAAGTTTGGAGTACGGTCAGCTCCTCTAAAGCACCCCATGTCAGGCCCTTCTTTTTCCAGGAGGTGAGCCGCGTGGGGATGCCAGATCTGGATTCGGGGGCTGCTGCCCATTCAGGGTCACGCGGCTCGGTGATGTAGAACCACCCCGATTGCCACCCTTTGATGGTTTCCACGAAGGAGCCCTCGAGCCATGTGACGTTGGGCATCTTGCCCAGCATGGCGCCTCCGCACTTTGCCTGCTGGCTGCCCACTACCTTCGGCTTGACATTGAAAGTCTTCAGCCATAAGCCAAAGTGGGGCTTGATGCGGAGGAAGGCCTCGCATACAACGATAAATGTTGAGATGTTGAGGATGAAATTCGGGGCCAGATCATGGAAATCCAGGCCGTAGTAGAACATGAGTCCCCGGACAAATGGGTGGAGTGGGAAGCCCAGTCTGCGGAGGAAATGGGGAAGGAACACCACTCTCTCATGGGGCCTAGGGGTAGGGACGAGCTGCCCCTCATCTGGAAGCCGGTGTGCAATATCGTTGTGCACGTATCCACCTTTCCTCAACTTTTTGATGTGCCCCTCCGTGACGGAGGAGGCCATCCACTTGCCTCCCGCTCCGGACATGACTGGGGAAGGTTGAGGCGAGATGTATGGGCTTGGGCGTTGGAGCTCGAGTGCACGGAAATGGATAAGCAAAGGAGGAAGAAGGCGTAGGTAAAAAGGTGGACCCTTATCCCCCTATATATGGGCGGATGAAACTATCCGCCCCCACCAGCCTGGTAAAACTCGCTTATCTCCCAAGCGTCGTAATCAATGGCACGGTTGGGTTACCCACGCCCGTATTGATGAGAATCCTGGAATAAGGGGACATGATCGCTGCTTTGACAAGGCGTGACAAGGAAACCGCTTCGCTAAACGCGCTGAGGTGGAACAATAAAAACAATTCGAATAAAGGCTTGGCCGTGGTGTGACGTCATGCCACGAAATACGTCAGCAGGTTGAACTTGTGTAAATATTATTCTCTCTACGGTGGCATGTGGAACTTATTTTGCGAGCGGACACTATCACGGTGTTCAAAATCTTCTATGAATTATTCGGAGGAGGAACCTGCCTTGCAATGCCGAAGACAATATGCGCGCCGGACTCGTCGTCATTGAAGCCTGGTTCAGGGGCTACTGATGGAGTCCTGGACTAGGGGGTATACGGATAGCCGAACTATCATCTTTGGCCGGACTCCACGACTATGAAGATACAAGATTGAAGACTTCGTCCCGTGTCCGGTTGGGACTTTCCTTGGCGTGGAAGGCAAGCTTGGCGATGCGGATATGTAGATCTCCTACCATTGTAACCGACTCTGTGTAACCCTAGCCCTCTCCGGCGTCTATATAAACCGGAGGGTTTTAGTCCGTAGGACGAACAACAATCATACCATAGGCTAGATTCTAGGGTTTAGCCTCCTTGATCTCGTGGTAGATCTACTCTTGTACTAGCCATATCATCAATATTAATCAAGCAGGAGTAGGGTTTTACCTCCACTGAGAGGGCCCGAACCTGGGTAAAAACATCGTGTCCCTTGTCTCCTGTTACCATCCGCCTAGACGCACAGTTCGGGACCCCCTACCCGAGATCCGCCGGTTTTGACACCGACAGTCGCGTTTTCTATCATGCATGTACATCCATGACGATTTTATGACAGAATCAAGATAGTCATACCTGTGCTGTCGTAGAAGTGTTCCATGAATTAATAAAATTATCATCACGGAAGTGTCCACTTCCATGACGATAAATCGCGCGTCCCAGAAGTGCTTTCGTCAAGGGTGACCGACACGTGGCATCCACCGTAACGGAACACCGTTAAGCTATTGGGTCGGATTTTGGATCCGATAACCCGTTAACAGCCACGACCAATGCCGATTTTCCACGTGTGAAATTCTCATTGGCTGACGGATCCACGTGTCTGCTCCGCGTTGGAACATGTGTCACTCATCCAACGGTCGAGATGGGCCTATGATATGTTGACACGTGGACCGGCCCAAAAGTGGCCCACAAAGTTTAAATGGGCCGGCCCAACCGAAGGCCCATAAGATTTAGCGGACCATAATGGGCCGGCCCAGCTGAAGGCCCACAAAATTTAGCGGACCATAATGGGCCGGCCCAGCTAAAGGCTCACACGATTTTGTGGACCATAATGGGCCGGCCCAGCTAAAGGCCCACAAGATTTTGCGGACCACAATGGGCCGGCCCAGCTAAAGGCCCACAAGATTCTGCAGACTATAATGGGCCGGTCCAGCTAAAGGCCCAACATTCCCTGTAAAATCGGCCCGTCAACGGCTTGGTCTAAACTTGTCATCAATGCGGCCCATGGTCACTTCTGGCCCGTTAACAGTCCACTAAGTAATTGGGCCGAATTACGGCCCGGTGTATTTCCAGTCCGTTAAAGGTCCGGCTTCATTTGGGCCCATTTACAGGCCATCAAAACTTTCGGCCCATAAATGACCGTGAAGGATTTGGGTCATATTCGGCCATGTCTGTCATTCGACTGTTAGAGGCCCACTATAGATTTGGGCCACTTTCGGCCTGTTGTCATTTTTGGCCTGTTAACGCCGGACGTAAACCATGGGCCATATGTGGCCCAATGTCATATCGGGCCCATTAACGGCCCATATAAAAATGACGATAATCTAGCCCGACCGAAGTTTCGGCCTATTAAAGGCCCGTGTATTAGGTCGACGCATTTACGGCCCGTCCCAATTTCGGCCTGTCAAATATCCGCATCGTAAATGGGCCACCATTTCGGCCAGCTAAGTCCAGTGGGTTATTTGGCACAATCAAGGCCCAATCTCACTTTCGGTCTATTAAAGGCCCATGTTTTTATGGGCTCGAGATATTTACACCTATAAACGGCCTATTTTTACTGAGGGCCCAAATTATGTTTAGGCCTGTTAAAGGCCCACTATGGGCACAGGCCTACTAGAAAAATATGAAAGCTTATGCTGATTTAAGCCCAGATATTTTTAGTGGGCTACATGCCAATTTCGGCCCGTAATCGTTTTTAGCCCAATTGGAATGGGCCGGACAAATGTTGGCATGTTGGGCTCCTACGAAGCTTTCGGCCGAATACATTACTAAGATAAACCTACACTATACAAAAATAGCGTCGTAATTACTGCAGCCTGTGGGAGCATCATAAATGTTGTATCACAACAAAATAAATTCCAACCATACAACAAAAGGCCTATTGGCATAAAGTTTACTGTCCTTCCAGATAAAAGCACCATCAGATGTATAGAAGCACAGATCATTTGACACGAGTGCTAATGTTTCAGTGTAGAATCGATGGGCAAAGACGATCTCCACCTTTTTCCGCCATTGCTCTTGAACAACGGTTTAATGTCTGATAGTCTGGTTTCAAAACCATTCATATCTTGATGACATTTCTCAACCACTATTCTTGTTTCCGAAAAAACGTCCATTAGGGATTGGACTTGTGTTTGGAGCATAGATATATCACTCTGTCTAGCAGGAAGATTTTGTTCGGTAGGCGATTTGGATGAGGTTACCTTGACAACCTACCCAGAATTACGCAGGAAGGTGCTTTTTTCACTGTTAGTGGAGAGATACTGACGCACTGCAGCAAGAGGTGACATTGTGCCTGTAGTAGCCTCATCACCTTCAGGTGGTTGTGGCTGTCAATCATTTGTTCCATAGCTTCCTGAAAGTTTGAACTTGTAGATTATTGTACCAGATAAGTTACTATTGAGACAAAAACAAACAAAGTAGGTTAACCGTTTATACATAACTTATTTTGGTGAACTACTGTAATACATTAGCATGTATTGTAGTGCCAACTACATAATACAATCACTTTCGGAACATATGTCCATGTAGCGTGCCTACTGTATTGTCTATCTCCTCACATTCGTTGACATCTAAGGATACAGAGACATGGTTTAAAGTAGGATGAACATAGTATGACATCATTCATATCATGGGCAAACAGATATAAAACAAACATGCTATTTTATCATTGTGTGCGCACATGAACATAACAACTAGATTACAGATCAAGACCAAAAGAATATCCTTCATCTCTTTTAAACCATGTAAGGTGAAATGATACGTTAAGACAACTGTGTATAAAAGTGAACAGAGTAACTGACATTGTCTACAAACCAAGTAGTTAAATGAACACATCACAGTACCAATCAGTTCAAGGCAGGAGGAGTAAGGACTTACAAGAGCGGCTTGAACTGGTGTGCTCATGCCCTTCATCTTGCTGGTGTGGCAATCCTTGAAGATTGGCACTGCATTCGGTTCAGGTACTTTTTGTCCGCACGGGCTTCCCTCTGTATTTGGGACAAGTCAATATAGATACGATAATATGGTACAAAAAAAAGAAGTAGCAGCTATTCACAAGAGCCTCGCAGTGTGCAATATAGCTACGAGATCCTGTTGTCTGTTGGAATTTCACTTTAGAATGGTTGGTTTTGTTCTTCAAACAGTTAGCCTAGAAGAAGATACACTTGTAAGGCACATACATAAATACAAGTTCAATATGTGGTCTGATCAAATACATATATCCTACCTGATACTTTGGATCAGACCAATGTATAATGAGGGCTGTCCAGTCTTCATCTGTAATATATTCCACTGGAGATGTTTGGGCGATTTCATTGTTAGCCTTGCCTTCAAAGTGAGATTTTCTAAGGTGGTACCGATCATCGTCGCAGCACTGCATCGAAAAACATGAGTGCATGCTTGTTTAGTTGCATCATCTTTCGGATCCAACTTGAACCTCATCATTGAAAAAAGAATGTGAGTCTTATTAGGAGGAAGCTAGAAAGTATGGGGAGAGCAAGACAATATTACTAATTGCGATGAATAACATTACTTACGGATAAATGGTCAAGGAAGGTGTTAAACTGGGTATTGTCTTTCTCATTCCTGTACTGGATCCACGTTGGGAGGATACGCGCATGACACCTAACGGCAACGGCTGCCTCTCATACTAACTTGGCTGACTCTGTAGCATCACGTGGCCTTTTAAACCTACCTCAAAATGGATCTCCATTCTTCCTCCTTTAGGTTTTGTTAATCTGTCAAGCATTATCCCTGATGTCTGTTTCCGCTTGCGCCTTGGTGCTAGTTCAACAACGAGTATGGAAAGTGTTAGTGTACATCAAACTGTGAGAGTACATATAAAGGAGCATGCAACTGCAACTTGACTCGGTCAGGTACCATCTTGGTGTTGATGCTCATGAGGTTCATCTGATCTTGCCAAGTCTGTTGTGTCGTGAGTGCTTGAAAGTAGTGTTAGGTGTGAAGGCAGCTTGGGAACCGCCGCCCGAGCAAGCGAGCGAGTGGCTGGTTGAGATCTTTGATACAGTTGAAGCGGATCTTTGCGGTGGTGGAGCAGTGATCTTGTGTTTGTAGATTTAGCCGGTGGACTTGGACCTTCTACTGCACTATAAGTACCAGCAGAATCTTGACGGCAGATCCTTTTCCGTTTCACCCGACGAGTAACAACACTCCCTACTATATTGTTTTCGTTGCTCTTTTTTTTGACTTTGCCATGTCAAGCTGTACCCACAACACAAAAGAATAAAATCACTCTTCAGAACTCATTGATGCATGATACAGACAAGAAATACTTTGATGTAAGACAACCGTATGAGGATGTAATATGTAAGAAAAACAGGACGACATGACATATTCACAGCTATGATGTGCAAACTAAGTAGAAGGATTTTCAAGAAAATAGAAGTAATGCAAGCTAGACACCATATGAAAGATGCAACCAATATTACTCTGCCAAGTTAAAAGTGTCTTGTCATAAGTGGCAGTTCGAAAAATTAGAAGCAGTACAACGTAGAAATTAATGCAAGATGCAACCACTATCAAACTGCCATGTTAAAAGCGTCCAATCATGAGTTACTGATGCGGGATACACAACAGCAGTACTTTGATGTAAGAACATGTTATGATAGATAGATGCAGTGTATTCTAGACGCGGAAAGCCATGTCATATGCACATGTATAACGTATAAACTCAGCAGGTGCTATTTAATCAAAATAGAAGAAATACAGGCTAGACAGCATATGCAACATGAAACCAATTATCACACTGTCAACTTAGAGCAAGCACCTACGATGGTGGAGTACGGGAGATGAACTCATCATGTAGACTTGGGACTTCAACTTCATTAGTAGTAGCAGTGGCAAATCTAGAGAGTCTCTGTTTGCGTCGGTGCGGAGTACCACCAACATCCCCTAACTTACTCTTTTCCTTCCTATTTTATGATATTGCCTTATGAAGTCAAAACCACAAGAAGATGAATAAAATTAGCTCTGCATAACTGGTTGATGCATGATACAGACGAACACTACTTTGATGTAAGGCAAGCGCAGGATAGGAGGATGGAATATATACAAAAAGACAGCGTTTCATATTCACACGTACGATAGGAGGATGGAATATGTATGAAAAAACAGTAAGCGGAAGGCATTTCAACAAAATTAGAAGAAATGAAAGCTAGGCACCATATGAACATGCAACCAATATCACTCTATCAGGTAAAAAGTGTCTCGTCGTAAGTGCCATTTCAAGAAATTAGAAGCAGTACAAGCTAGAAGACAATGCAAGATGCAACCTACATCACAATCCCAAGTTAAATGTGTCTTATGGGTAAGTGATCGTTGCAGGTATAAGTTGTAAGCTACACAGATGCAATTCTACATAATCAGAAGCAATACAAACTAGACATCATACGGAAAATGCAACCACATATAACAGTTCCAAGTAAGAGCAAGCACGTGTGATGGTGGAGTATGGGAGATGTGCTCATCATGTACACGTATGTTCTAGAAACAGGAACACGTGTCATATTCACAGGCATTATGTGTAAAGTAAGCAGATTCAATTCAAGTTAGAAGCAATACAAGCTAGACATCATATGCAACATGCAACCACATATAATAGTGTCAAGTTAGAGCAAGCACCTGTGATGGTGGAGTAGGGAGATGTGCTCATCATCTACACAGCTACGTGATTGTCCAGCCTTGTGTTGTCTTGCGAATCTTGTTGGGAGGATGGCGGAGTAGAATCTGAGAGACCCCTGTTTGAGTTGCTCCAAGGACCACCATCATCCTTTGCCGGACTAATTTCCTTCAGCTGTAATGATTTTGCATTGTGAAGTCAAACCGATAAGAAAAAGGAATAAAATTCGCTCTTCAGAACTCACTCATGCATGATACTAACGAACACTACTCGGATGAAAGGCAAACAAATGATGCGAGGATGGAATATGTATGAAAAATAGGATGGTGTGACATATTCACACCTATGATGTGGTAACTAAGCAGAAGGCATTTCAACAAATTAGAAGCAATCGCAAGCTAGACACCATATGAAAGATGCAACCAATATCACTCTGCCAAGTTCAAAGCTGTATGGCATTTCAACAAATTAGAAGCAATTACATGCTAGAAATCATATGCAAGACACAACCAATATCACAAATGGCGACTTAAAGGTGCCTTATCATAAGTGACTGATGCGGGATATGCAAGAATAGTAGTCTGATGTAGAAACAGGAACACATGTCATAGTCACAGGCATTATGTGTAAAGTAAGCAGATGCAATTCAACAAAGTTAGAAGCAATACAAGCTAGACATCATACGCAACATGCAACCTCATATAATAGTGCCAAGTTAGAGCAAGCACTTGTGATGGTGGAGTAGGGGAGATGTGCTCATCATCTACACTGCTATGTTGACTGTCTAGCCTTGCGTTGTCTTGCGAATCTTGTTGGGAGGATGGCGGAGTAGAATCTGTAGAGAACCTCCGTTTCAGTTGCTCGGAAGGACCGCTAGCATCATCCAATGCCTTGCCAATTTCCTTCAGCTTTATTGATTTTGCATTGTGAGGTCATACCGACAAGAAAAAGGAATATCATTCGCTCTTCAGAACTCATTCATGCATGATATCTTGTGAACACTACTCTGATGAAAGGCAAAGTCATGATACGAGGATGGAATATGTACGAAAAATGGACGGCTTGACATATTCACACCTATGATGTGGCAACTAAGCAGAAGGCACTTCAACAAATTAGAAACACTGCAAGACACCACATGGAAGGTGCAATCAATATCACTCCGCCAAGTTAAAATTGTCTTGTCATAGGTGGCGTTCATCAAACTAGAAGCAATACATGCTAGAAATCATATTCAAGACGCAAACCAATATCACACTGCCAACTTAAGGGTGTCCCATCATAAGTGGCTGATGCGGGATACACAAAAAGAGTAGTTTCATGTAAGAACATGGTGTGATAGACAGATATAGTATGTACCAAAAACAGGAAAGCGTGTCATATTCACATGTATCATGTGTAAGCTAAGCAGATACAGTTTACACTAACTAGGAGCAATACGAGCTAGACACCATATGCAACATGCAACCAGATATCACACTGCCAAGTTAGAGCAAGCACCTTGGATGGTGGAGTAGGGGAGCGGAGACTTGGACCTTGTAATGCACTACCATTACAAGGAGAATCGGTACAGATGCTCTGTTTACGTTGCTGCAGAGGACCACCATCATCGCCTTCCTTACTCTTTTCCTTCCTCTTTCTAGATTTTGCCTTGTCAAGTCAAACCCAGAAGAAAAAGGAATAAAATTTGCTCTTCAGAACTTATTGATGCATGATACTGACGAACACTACTTTCAAGTAAGACAGCCGTATGATAGGAGGATGGAATATGTATAAAAACAGGACGGCATGACATATTGACATGTATGATGTATAAAGTGTAAACTAAGCACAAGGTGCTTGAACTTGTTAGAATCGATGCAAGCTAGAAACCATATGAAACATGAAACCAATATCACTCTGCCAAATTAAAAGGGTGCCCTAACAAATGTATTTGACCAAATTAGAAGCAATACATGGCAACAGGCTAGAAATAATATGCAATATGCAACGAATAAAGGTGACTCATCGTAAGTGATTGATGCAGGATACAGAAGAGAGGTAGTTTCATGTAAGAACAAGGTTAACACATAGATGTAGTGTGTACCAAAAATAGGAAGGCATGTCATATTCACAGGTATAGTGTGTAAACTAAGCAGATGCAATTTACCCTAATTAGAAGCATTACAAGCTAGATACCGTATGCAACATGCAACCACATATCACACTGCAAAGTTGGAGCAAGCACCTGTGATGGTGGTGTAGGGGAAGTGCGGTCTTTAGGTACAAAGAAACGTTCAATATCTTCATTTAGGCTTGCTGTTTCTTGAGAATCATGTGGAGAGGATGAAATTGCATTCTTTATAAGAGTATTGCGTCTCATATTAACCCACGCGCGTGACTGTCTCATCATAAGCGATGGACGCAGGATACACAAGAACAGTAGTTTGATGTAACAACATGGTGTGATAGGCAGATGTAGTATGTACCAAAAACAGGAAGGCGTGTCATATTCACATGTATAATGTGTAAGCTAAGGAGATGCAATTTAACAAATTAGTAGCATTGATGAGGGATACACAAGAAAAGTAGTTTGATGTAAGAACATGGTTAATAGAAAGACGTAGTATGTACCAAAAACAGGAAGGCATGTCATATTCACAGGTATAATGTGTTAACTAAGCAGATGCAATTTACCCTAATTAGAAGCATTACAAGGTAGACACCATATGCAACATGCAACCACATATCACTTTGTCAAGTAAGAGCAAGCACTGCGATGGTGGTGTGGGGAATTGCAAGTGATCAACTAGAGAGCTACGTTGACTATCTTCATTTAGCCTTCTTTGTTTCTTGAGAATCATGTGGGAGGATGACTTTGCACTCTTTAAACGAGTAGGGCGTCACAAGAACTCCACCCGGTGACTGTCTCATCATAAGTGATTGGCGAGGGATACGAAAGAGCATTAGTTTGATGTATGAACATGGTTAATAGACATATGTAGTATGTATCAAAAACAGGAAGGCATGTCATTATCAAAGGTATAATGTGTAAAGTAAGGAAATGCAATTTAACCAAATTGGAAGCAATACAAGCTAGACACCATATGCAACATGCAACCACATTTGACAGCGCGAAGTTAAAGCAAGCACCTGGGATGGTTGTGTGTGGCAATTGAGATCATGAACTGCAGAGCTACGTTTACTGTTTCCAACTGCTGACACCGCACCCATTAGAGTGCTGAAACGCTTAGTGCTTATCTTCGAATTACACTGGAGCAACTTCTGTCTTTTCATTTCTGCATTCATCAACATTGCGTCAGAGTCTGAAATACCCATGCATAAAAAAACAATAGTGTGAGTATGGGTGAAGTGTGTGCACAATTAGTACAGTGTAAAGGTAGCGGATAGCAGGTCGGTGAGAAATAAATGACGAGAGATATATGATAGCTCAACAACATGCATGACACACTAAATTACTACAGGATTCTATGAAAATAACAGTCAACTGAAAGAAAATAGGTCAGTCCATTTTTTCTGCACCGTCTGATGTACAAAGAACGGGTAGATCACCTTCATCTACCTCCAGCTAGTCAGTGTTGACGATCTTCCTCGAAACGCCAGTGACCACCAGCCCTGTATTCATCCCCTGCCTACACCCTCCCTTCGACCTCATCACACCGCTGTGCTTGGCACCGCCCCCCGGCCATCCATTCAAGCCCCGCCGACCTCTAGATTGGGCGCAAGCAGCTCCTGCGCCCCACACCCCTATGATAGACACTGATGCGTCGCTTCCCCGGGGAATAGGCGGACTAGGTGCTCTACGCGCCTAAGTGGGTGCTGCTTCTTTTAATTGCGGTTCGACTGACCTTGAATTGAAATCCAGGCGGGCTACTGACCTCTAGTAAAGGTGAAATAGTAAAAGGGAGGAAACCTTGTGCATTTAGTATCACGAAGAAGATGGAATAAGAAGCGCTCAACTAGTTTCTTTCGTGGGATGAATACGGTGTGAGTGGAGACGTAAGATTTGCACGAATAAGGGAAGAGGAGTACCTCTTTTATTTGGGAGTCTTGTGTCCTCCTTCTTTTTCCGACGATCTTGTTGTTCGCGGAAACCGAAGTTGTGGAGGACGGTGCAGCGTTGGACGAACCCATGGCCAAGTTGTTGAGTGTGGTGCGGTGGCCGTCTGTCGGCGGCGGGGAAGCAGATCCGAGGCGACGAACGACGGCGTAGTGGGAACAGCTCCGATGCGGTGGACGGTTGCGACAGTGGAGCCGCAGCAGTGAGGTGCAAGACGGCGTGGTCGGAGTGGTTCTGGTACGACGCACGTCGGTGTCGGCGTCATGGAGGCAGCTCTGCCTTGGCTTCAGCTGCTAAGTCCTTGAGGGTGTTGCGGTTGCGGTTGCGTTGGACGATGACGTCAGGGCACCGACTCCGGCGTGATGGAGGAGGGCGGCGGTGGATTGGCCGCTATGGGGTGGTGGACGGAGGAGGCTGGGGTTTCGCGGCTGGTGGAGAGGGCATTTTCGCACCCACGGAGTACGAATGGGGAAACGGGGGGAGGCAAGGAACTAAGGGGGAACAATGTTTTGGTTTGAGACGCGTTTGTTTAACTTGGGGAAAGTTACAAACTTTGCCCCCATCTAAAATTTCAGACATATTGCGGGTTGGGGGTAGGACAGTCATGTCAGGTGTCCCAAATGTGGGCGGGATAGATTTCGGTCGAGCACATGGGTGTTTAGGCGCCCACGGCGTATGAATGCTTCTAGGAGGCGGTTGAGACAGGCGTCTTGGTGAAGTTACAAACCTACCCCGGTTTAGACCTTTGGACATCGGGCCGATAGGCTACATGGGCTAGAGTTAGAACAGTAATTTCCTACCACCAAAACATTAGTCTCGCGCGGTTTCGGGTGACCAGAGGCCTATTTGGCGCTTCGTTCAATATTTGGGAGCAGAAGCATTAACATTTTTGGTTCTCTTGAATTGAACTTTCAGGATTTGTCAAACTTCACAAATATTTACTCTTGAAAATCCTAAAGCTACGATTATTTTGTAATGGAGGGGGTACATTTGAATATACATTGTACACGAGTATATATATTAAAAAAATATGCAACTTACCTCAGCTCATGCATGGTTCCAGATATAATCTCCTTGGTTGCAAAAAAAGTTAGATATGCGTATGAATATATATAGCATGTTCAAACTCACAACAAAGATTGATGCCCCCTTTTACATCTGATTTACAAATGCCATGATCTCGGGTTCAAATAGATGAATGCACTTCCTATGAATTCGAATCTTCGAAACCCCCTTTATGTTGAATTCGACATGTATTTTATTTCGTAGCTAGCAATTTGGAATATATCCATGCAAGTGACAAATGTATAAAGTGCTTCACACTAACAACATGGAGTGCGCTAATTAATGTTTATATATGAATTGCAAAAGCATCCATTGCCTGTATTTCAAACCGCTCTCACTCTATGGATCGATAATATGAAATAAACACATGCACATGCTAGAACTCAATAGAGCATGGGTGTCTGATAGACCGATTTTCGTCCATACGCAATTTTGCAAAATTCATGATCTCATCCAAAAATAATAATGCCATTTATATTTTAATTTAATGCGTAGAACCGACTTTTACACGTAGATGCACTATGCCTCGCCCCGTTCTCACAAACGCGTTATATATCTCTCTATCTAACGCATAAGTGCACACACTTTATATGCATCGGCATTTCTCTTTCACACATGCTCACAATCTCTCTCAGGGTGTCGGGGTGTCTCACGCACTTGCTCTCTCTATTCTCTCTCTCTCTTTCTGACTACTATGTACCACTCTTTTCACTAATCTCAGTTGGAAAACACTATTTCTCTCACATGCATATATACACATGCACGGTCTCTACTAGCCCTCTATACGCACATATATGTGCCTACGTGTCTCCCGCACGCACATTATCTTTAGGCCTCTCTCGCACACATTGCCCCCTCCCCCCGCCCCGACACACCTCTCTAATAGTAGTTGGCAGATATGATTTCATCATATCATTCGGTAGGATATCCCTGGTTGTTAGGCTGGATGGTAATACGAGGCAAAGTTTTACCCTAGTTCGGATCGGACCCTTGCAGTTGAAGAAAGAGCCTACTCCTGGTACTGTATATTAGTGATAGGGGCGTGTACAAAGTACACGTGAATACCAGGCATTGTGTGTGTGTGTGTATACCATCGACGAACTAGCCCCAAGCTTGCATAACATACTAAGGGCCTAGGGTTACAAATCATATATAGTCGGCTTATCACTAGTGGGGATAGAGTCCTCCGCGACTCTGGTAGCTTCATGTTGTACGCGGAGTCCTCCACATGTGTCTTCGTATAACACGTCTTGGTCCAACCTATATGTGGCGCAGGATGGAACCGACCCATGAGTCTTCATGTTGACCCACCACAACTAGAAATGATGTGCCAACCACACCACACACGCAATCGGCCACTAAGAAAATAAGCATATACAATAGTACAACGGTATCTAGCTCACGATATGTCTCCATATTTTGTTGATGTGAAAGTGCAACTATCCCTAGGTGGTTTTGGTAATTAATAACAACATATAGCTCATTGAGCTAATGCTATTCCAAGACTATTATTTTAAGAAAGCTCAATGAATGGCATGGCATGGATGATGAAAGTGGACCCCTCAAAATACTAAGGACAAAGGATTGGCTCAAGCTCAAAAGCTCAAGACTCTTCATTTTACATTTTAGTGATCCAAGATCACATTGAGTCTATAGGAAAAGCCAATACTATCAAGGAGGGATGAGGTGTTGCTTAATGAGCCTCTTGCTTCATGTGCTTAGTGATATGCTCCAAAACCCTCAACTACTTTCCCACATCCACAAATGACCTAAACCCAAAGCCAAAATCGGTCACACCGAAACTTCCTATCCAGCGCCACCTATTCCAAAAGTCATAGCCACTCCCACAAACCCTAAGCAAATCAGTCTTACCGATAGGGATCTCGGTCTCACCGAGATGGGGTTGCAATCTCTCTGTTTCCCTTCGTAACGTTTCGGTCTAACCGAAGTGAGCGATCGGTCCCACCGAGATTGCAATGTAAACTCTCTGTTTCCTTTTTGTAACATTTCGGTCTCACCGAAAAGAGCAAATCGGTCCTACCAAGTTTACCTGACCAACTCTCTGGAAAGCTTATTACCAAATCGGTCTCACCGAGTTTGTGTAATCGGTCTTACCGAGATTACGTTATGCCCTAACCCTAACCGAATCGGTCTCACCGAGATGCATGTCGGTCCCACCGAAAATCACTAACGGTCACTAGGTTTACTAAATCGGTTCGACCGAGTTTAACAATTCGGTCCCACCGAGTTTGGTAAATTGTGTGTAACGGTTAGATTTTGTGTGGAGGCTATATATACCCCTCCACCTCCTCTTCATTCGTTGAGAGAGCCATCAGAACGAACCTACACTTCCAACTTACTATTTCTGAGAGAGAACCACCTACTCATGTGTTGAGGCCAAGATATTCCATTCCTACCATATGAATCTTGATCTCTAGCCTTCCCAAGTTGCTTTCCACTCAAATCTTCTTTCCACCAGATCCAAACCCATTGAGAGAGAGTTGAGTGTTGGGGAGACTATCATTTGAAGCACAAGAGCAAGGAGTTCATCATCAATGCACCATTTGTTACTTCTTGGAGAGTGGTGTCTCCTAGATTGGCTAGGTGTCACTTGGGAGCCTCCGACAAGATTGTGGAGTTGAACCAAGGAGTTTGTAAGGGCAAGGAGATCGCCTACTTTGTGAAGATCTACCGCTAGTGAGGCAAGTCCTTCGTGGGCGACGGCCATGGTGGGATAGACAAGGTTGCTTCTTCGTGGACCCTTCGTGGGTGGAGCCCTCCGTGGACTCGCGCAACCATTACCCTTCGTGGGTTGAAGTCTCCGTCAACGTGGATGTACGATAACACCACCTATTGGAACCACGCCAAAAACATCCGTGTCTCCAATTGCATTTGAATCCTCCAAACCCTTCCCTTTACTTTCTTGCAAGTTGCATGCTTTAATTTCCGCTGCCTATATACTCTTTGCATGCTTTCTTGAATTGTGTGATGATTGCTTGACTTGTCCTAAAGTATCTAAAATCTGCCAAACTCTAAAATTGGGAAAAGGTTAAGTTTTTATTGGTCAAGTAGTCTAATCACCCCCCCTCTAGACATACTTCAAGGTCCTACAAGTGGTATCAGAGCTTTGGTCTTCATTTTCTTTGATTTCCATAGCTTTTGGTGGTCATAGCCTTGGTTTCACAACCTAGGATAGTATGGCGTCTAGCGAGGGAAATTATCACCGTAGAGGTCCTTACTTTGATGGTACTAATTTTGCTAGTTGGAAGCGTAAGATGAAAATGCATATTCTTGGACATAACCCCGCCGTTTGGGCATTTATTTGTATTGGCTTGCAAGGTGAATTTTTCGATGGGAGAGAACCGAACCGTGAAGCTAATGCAGAAGAATTGAAGATGCTGCAATACAACGCTCAAGCTTGTGATATCATCTTCAACGGATTGTGCCCCGAAGAATTCAACAAAATCAGCCGTCTTGAGAATGCAAAGGAAATTTGGGATACTTTGATCGATATGCATGAAGGTACCGAGTCCGTCAAGGAATCCAAGTTGGATGTGCTCCAAAGTCAGCTTGACAAGTTCAAAATGAAGGATGGTGAAGGTGTCGCTGAAATGTACTCTAGGCTTGCTCTTATCACAAATGAGATTGCCGAATAGGGAGTGAAGAGATGAACGACAAATTCATCATCAAGAAGATTCTAAGAACATTGGATGGAAAGTATGATACCATGTGCACATTGATTCAAATGATGCCAAACTACAAAGATCTCAAGCCAACGGAAGTCATTGGAAGGATTGTTGCCCATGAGATATCACTCAAGGATAAGGAGGAACTTCACAACAAGTCAAGTGGTGCCTACAAAGCCTCAAGTGAAGCCCCCACATCATCAAGTGAGAAACCAACCTTCAATGAAGAATTGAGCTTAATGGTGAAGAACTTCAACAAATTCTACAAGAGTAGAAGCAAAGAAAGAAGCTCCAAATCAAGGTCTTACAATGACAAGAGATCTTCTAGTCGAGAGCGCGATTGCTACAATTGTGGGAGACCCGGACACTACTCCAATGAGTGTACAACACCCTACAAAAGAAGAGAAGATTCTGCAAGAAGAAGGAGCAAAAGAGAAGAATCACCACCAAGAGAGAGGAGGAGTATAGATGATCGTTATGAACGAAGACCCTCACGGAGAAGCAAGGATTCGGAAAGGAAGGACAAGTCATCAAGGAGCTACACAAAACGAAGACATCAAGCTCATGTTGGTGAATGGGTATCCGGCTCCGACTCCGGCAATCACTCCGACTCCGAATATACTCAAGATGAAGGTGTTGCCGGTTTAGCACTTGTGTCAACCAACTCCTACGACATATTTGATTCACCAAATGAAGGTGTTGGAAGATGCTTCATGGCCAAAGGTCCAAAGGTAACACACCCCGAGTATGTTGATTTCAATAGTGATGAAGATGACTTGCTTGTGGATGATGATTTACTTGTTGACAACTCTAGTGATGAATACTATGATGAAACATCAATTAATCATGCTAAACAAGATAAAACGAATGACAATGATAAGGAGAAGATTGAGCTTCTAAATAAAGAGTTAAACTCTCTTAAGTTAGCTCATGAAACTATCTACGAAGATCATCGAGAACTTTTAAGGGCCCATGAGAAGTTACGCTTTGAAAATCTCAACCTTGAGCAAGAGCATGAGTTCTTAAAAGCAATCAATAATAATCTACGCAAGAAAAGTTCTTCTTACATTGCCAAGCGTTTACTCTTATCTACTTACATGCCTCAAGTCAAGTCTAGTAACAATTACAAGAAAGATACTTCCTCTAGTAGTAACAATAATAATGTCAAATCCAATATTGTTGCTGCTAGTAGTTCTCTTGATTCCACTAATGATTCTCTTAGCCAAGTTACACTTGAGCAAGAAAATAGCTTATTGAAGGGAATTATAGAGAAAGGTGTTTACAAGAGCCTTGCCGGGAGTAAGCAATTTGAGGAAATTGTACGCAAGCAAGGAAGGCACCGGAAGAATCAAGGTGTTGGCTTTGAACAAAAGTTCAATGCTAATGGAGTTGATTGGGAAGAAGATCAATACCCCAAGACGAAGTTTGTTCCTCAACAAGAGAAGTATGATCCTACTTCCTTCAAGGGAACACAAGCTCAAGATGATCTTCTACCACAAGACCACAAGAACAAAGGCAAGGACAAGCTTCAAGAAGAGATTGATGCATTTGAAGA
Organism: Aegilops speltoides; assembly: GCA_021437245.1. Taxonomy (NCBI): domain Eukaryota; kingdom Viridiplantae; phylum Streptophyta; class Magnoliopsida; order Poales; family Poaceae; genus Aegilops; species Aegilops speltoides. Next base: position 29,399 of record JAHHZJ010002223.1, read on the forward strand.
AGCACCCAAAGCCTCGTTCAAGTGGGTCCCCAAGACTACGTCAAGTTCTACTTCATCTAGTACAACTACAACTCCAAGGATTCCCATCAAGATGATGTGGATCCCGAAGAAGAAGAACTAGAGAGTTCTTGAGGGTGACTCCGCCAACATTCTTCACTCATATCATTTTGGCAAGAACAAGTGCAATCAACTTCCACGTCTTGCACTAATTCAAGGAGTCACAAACCCTCATGTTGGTAATACAAGGGACAAGGTAACCTAATGAATTCATGGACATCATCTTGTGTGTGCATTACTCTATGTCTATGGATATTCTTGTTTGTTCCTTGTGGGACTAACCCATGTAGGTAAGTTGAAAGTGCAACACACTCCAAAGGATTGCTCCAAATGATCTTCATCAACATTGAGCATCTACATCTTCAACACCTACATGAATTCATCATCGACAAAACCCAAGGTTAGTTCATCCCTCTAAGGGGGGATCTCACATCTAGGGGGAGCTTAACTCTAAGAATTTAGTCAAAGCAACTCTAATGGCATGAACACATTAATGAACACATTAATGCATTATGTAAAAGTGGTAACCCCACTTGAGCTTAAACGATGAGTATGACCTATGATCAAATGTTCTCATTTGATTCCTAAGTCAATATACTCATATATAGATGACCTAGTCATCGCCAATTGCTTGATAGATGCTAGAATTGGTTGTGCATGCTTTGCCACATATTTCATTTGCTATCTTATTGTGTGAGCATGTTGGTGCATATTTTACCCATTCAAGGACATCCACTTGTTGTTTTGATTGTTTGGTTTCTTTTCTTTTTGCCAAGTGGATGGACAAGAATGCCTAAGAACCTTCTTTAGCTATCTATGCTTTTCTCATCTCAAACTCTATTCATGCTACATCACAAAATTTGATCAAGTCAGATTCGAACCATTCTGTGTGAGGAGCACTCGGAGTCCCTGATTCTTCATAGACTTAAACTTCCAAAACCTCTTTGTGATTCTCGGTCTGACCGATTCTTCCATTTCGGTCCTACCGAGATCATCAAGTTGATCTGAGTTTTCAATCTCGGCGCAACCGATTTGAACTTTTCGGTCTCACCGATTTGCTATAACTGAACACAATTATGCATCTCGGTGCCACCGAGTTGTTCCACTCGGTCACACCGACATGGTCGGGCTATATATAGCCACGGGCAAAGTTTGAAATTTCTCCAAACCCTTCGCCCGCGCAACAGCTCGCTCTGCCATTGTGGTCTCCGGATCGTCTCCTCGCCGCCAGCAGCCTCCTGTCGCTGGTCTTCGCCGCCATCAACGGAATTCGTCCCCGCCGTTGCTGCCGTAGAAAGTCCACCGCCAAGTTAGGGTATGGACTTGATCTTTGTGCTATCCACGTCTGATTCTTAGCACATTGTTTTCATATTGATTCTTGCCACGATTGAGATTCTTCTATCCAGTCAAAATAGTCCATAGATTAGATGCGATTCAAATTTTTAGGGTTAGGTTTTCGCCAAAACCATCTCGGACCAACCGAGTTGAAAAACTCGTTCTCACCGATTTGGCGTATGCCATTGCACTAGTGACTCTCGGTCCGACCGAGAATTACTAATCGGTACGACCGATTTGAGGATTATGTGAAACCCTAGTAGTCTCGGTGCCACCAAACTGAAACTCGATCCAACCGAGATCATCAGTTTAGGTTCCAAAACTGCTTCGGTATCACCGAGTTTGAAAATCGGTTGATCCGAAATGCTTTCTGTGGAAAACTAAAACTGAAATTTTGAATCATTCTTTTGGAAAAATCTCTGCATTTTGTGATGCTCATCTTTTCTATCTCATCTATAACTCTTCACGAGGTGAGATTCAGCTTTTGCAAGATGTCCGATCGGTGACAACGAACAGTGTCCAAGAGCAGATGGATTTGAGTGAGGGCACTAGTCCCTTAACTTCAGATGATGGGAGCAGAAGTACTCCTAGCAACTTGCCTAAGGCTGCTACTAGGCAAAGGAGGAAGAGAACCTCAGACTCAGAGGATGAGGATTACAAAGCTGAGGAAGATGAGGCCACTTCCAAGAAAGTGGTGCTCAAGAAAGAGTATGGCTCTGCACAAAGCACAAAGCCAGGTCTGAAGAAGAAAGTTCCTGCCAAAATAACTCCAATGCCAAAGGCCAGGAAGTCCACTCAAGTTCCAGCTCAAGCTCAACCCAAAAAGGCACCTGCAAGGAAAGAAGCACCATCAAAACCTCAGAAGGTCCGCACTGGTGCAACCATGAAGTTCACAATTGAATTAGAGGATGATGGTGATTAGGACAAGAAAAAGAAGAGAGCTAGAACCACAACTGCCAAGGTCCTTGGAAAGCCCTCAATGAGAAGGGATTCTGATGAAGAGGAAGAGGATGCTGCACTAGCTCCTAAGGCAGCTAAGCTTATGGGAGATGCAATCAGATTAGGGGCTACAACATCCAAGCCCAAAGATGCACCCAAAGCTGCCTCCAAAGTCAAGCAAGCTCCAAAGAGGAATACTAGGAGTATTCCAGCCGCTGAGAAGAACAAGGCCCCAATGCCCAATGTTGCAGAAGATGAAGATGAAGAAGGTCAGGTCCTTAGAAAGGTCAAGCCCAAGATACCAGACCACAATGATGCCCATCCTATGGCTGAGGACATGAGAATCAGGAAGGATTCAGGGCTGAGGCTATGGAGGATGGAAGATCCATATGCTTCAAGAAGAAGGACTGCTATTGACTACAGGTTCCACACAAAGGAACAACAGGACTTTTACGAGACCATTCTATTGGACAAGAAGCCCATTGTCTGTGATATGAGGTGGGTTGACTGGAAATTCATCAGGGAGAATGAGCAGCACTACCCTGGAGTAGAGGAGAGCTTTATTGCTTGTGGAGTGGCAGATTTTGTTGGACAGAAGTTCACCAACTGGAATGATGAGCTTATCATGCAGTTCTACTCCACAGCACACTTTTATCCAGATGGTAGAATTGTGTGGATGTCTGAAGGTACAAGGTACCAATCTACTGTTGAAGAATGGGCAAGTCTGATAAATGCCCCCAAGGAAGAAGAGGATGACTTGGACATATATGCAAAGAAGAAGTTGGGTCATAACTCAATGGCTCACATGTACAAGGAAATTCCTGACAAAGCAGTTGAAACTCACAAGTTTGGATCAGTTCACTTTCTGCTGTCAAGATTGGCAACCATAAATTGGATTCTGAGGCACACTTTGTTGCCCAAGTCAGGTGACCATAACATGATCAGAGGGCATGCCGTCAACATGCTACATGTGTTTGATGTGCCACAGAAGTTTATAGTCATGAGCCTGATCATTGAAACAATCAAGAGGACTGCAGCAGATCAGAAGAGGAGCTGTGGATATGCACCTCAGATTCAAGAATTGATCAACTCCAAGATGGGCATAGGGAAATATCAGTTGGATAAGGAACATTTTCTAATTTATCCAGACTTTGAGGACAATGAGGTTGTCATGAATGAAGATGATCCACAATCAGTCCAAGCTTAGGAGAAGAAGGAGAAGGCAAAACAGGAGAAGGCTGCCAAGATGCCAACTCAAGAGGAGGCATCTGAGTATTTCTTGAAGACCAAACAAGAGCAGCTTGGTTACTTGATAGCATCAACTCTAAGGATTGAGAAAGGGTTGGCCACCCTAACTCAAAACCAGGAGAGCCTGGAGAGAATCATGGAACAAAAATTCTATGATCTAGATGGCAAGGTGGCGAGATCCATCGGTTGTAGAGCAGTGCGAGAATGACATGCAGGAGAGGAAGGGCAAGACAATCACCAATGTGTTTGCAGAGTGCCCAGTGCCAGAGTCGATTCTGCAGTGCAAGGATGTACACTAGAGCTACAACTTCAAAGACCAGCTACTATCCCTACAGTTCGGTGCAACCAGCTCCAAGATCCACTCCGGCACCTCTACTTCAGCTCAAGCCTTCGTCCAAGGAGCTATCAGACACCACCACCGTAAGATCAAGCACGAGAGTCGATCTAGCACTATGCATTTTCTATGAACTTTTGGTAACTTGTTGCCAAAGGGGAAAAAATGCATAGATCATAGGCTTCGAGAGAGAGTGTTGCTTTTATTCTCTCTTGCTTTATTTGGTGGTTTTTCAAACTTTGTTTGCTTTTGGTTGAGATACTATGCTGTGAGACATTGATGATCATGTGTTTGATCATAAGCTACACTTATGCATGCTTGATATTATCCTATCTATCTTATGTGATCACTCACTATGCTTGGTGATGAGTGCATGTATTCATTGTTTATTATTTTGAGCGCTCCACCAAGATGTATGTGACATGGAAGAGTAACCCATGAACCTAATTCATTGTGCATTTGCAGTCCAAAGCAAATCTTAAACTATGCACAAATTTAGGGGGAGCTCTTGCTTATCACATACTTCTCAAAGCGACGATGTTATTCAATCTTATTATCATTTGTCAAAGCTTTGATCTATATGTTGTCATCAATTACCAAAAAGGGGGAGATTGAAAGTGCAACTACCCCTAGGTGGTTTTGGTAATTAATAACAACATATAGCTCACTGAGCTAATGCTATTCCAAGACTATTATTTCAGGAAAGCTCAATGAATGGCATGGCATGGATGATGAAAGTGGACCCCTCAAAATACTAAGGACAAAGGATTGGCTCAAGCTCAAAATCTCAAGACTCTTCATTTTACATTTTAGTGATCCAAGATCACATAGAGTCTATAGGAAAAGCCAATACTATCAAGGAGGGATGAGGTGTTGCTTAATGAGCCTCTTGCTTCATGTGCTTAGTGATATGCTCCAAAACCCTCAACTACTTTCCCACATCCACAAATGACCTAAACCCAAAGCCAAAATCGGTCACACCGAAACTTCCTATTCGGCGCCACCGATTCCAAAAGTCATAGCCACTGCCACAAACCCTAAGCAAATCGGTCTTACCGATAGGGATCTCGGTCTCACCGAGATGGGGTTGCAATCTCTCTGCTTCCCTTCGTAACGCTTCGGTCTAACCGGTGAGCGATCGGTCCCACCGAGATTGCAATGTAAACTCTCTGCTTCCTTTTGTAACATTTCGTCTCACGAAAAGAGCAAATCGGTCCCACCGAGTTTACCTGACCAACTCTCTGGAAAGCTTATTACCAAATCGGTCTCACCAAGTTTGTGTAATCGGTCTTACCGAGATTACGTTATGCCCTAACCCTAACCGAGATTACGTTATGCCCTAACCCTAAGCGAATCAGTCTCACCGAGATGCATGTCGGTCCCACCGAAAATCACTAACGGTCACTAGGTTTACTAAATCGGTTCGACCGAGTTTAACAATTCGGTCCCACCGAATTTGGTAAATTGTGTGTAATGGTTAGATTTTGTGTGGAAGCTATATATACCCCTCCACCTCCTCTTCATTCGTTGAGAGAGCCATCAGAACGAACCTACACTTCCAACTTACTATTTCTGAGAGAGAACCACCTACTCATGTGTTGAGGCCAAGATATTCCATTCCTACCATATGAATCTTGATCTCTAGCCTTCCCCAAGTTGCTTTCCACTCAAATCTTCTTTTCACCAGATCCAAACCCATTGAGAGAGAGTTGAGTGTTGGGGAGACTATCATTTGAAGCACAAGAGCAAGGAGTTCATCATCAACGCACCATTTGTTACTTCTTGGAGAGTGGTGTCTCCTAGATTGGTTAGGTGTCACTTGGGAGCCTCCGACAAGATTGTGGAGTTGAACCAAGGAGTTTGTAAGGGCAAGGAGATCGCCTACTTCGTGAAGATCTACCGCTAGTGAGGTAAGTCCTTCGTGGGCGACGGCCATGGTGGGATAGACAAGGTTGCTTCTTCGTGGACCCTTCGTGGGTGGAGCCCTCCGTGGACTCGCGCAGCCATTACCCTTCGTGGGTTGAAGTCTCCATCAACGTGGATGTACGATAGCACCACCTATCGGAACCACGCCCAAAACATCCGTGTCTCCAATTGCGTTTGAATCCTCCAAACCCTTCCTTTTACTTTCTTGCAAGTTGCATGCTTTAATTTCCGCTGCCTATATACTCTTTGCATGCTTGCTTGAATTGTGTGATGATTGCTTGACTTGTCCTAAATTAGCTAAAATCTGCCAAACTCTAAAATTGGGAAAAGGTTAAGTTTTTATTGGTCAAGTAGTCTAGTCACCCCCCCTCTAGACATACTTCAAGGTCCTACATGATGACACTGACGGACTTTGCATTTGATGCGTGCTCCGTATTTTGTTGATGACACTTACGGTCATTGTATTTGAAGCGAAAGCTCAATATGGTCACTGGACTTCAGAATAAGCTCATCACGGTCACCACATACATTTTGTCGTGCTAACCAACATGTGGTTGGATGGTTAGAGGATAGTGGTTTCTCGAGCCCACCAAGGTTAAAGTCCCGATGCTCGCATTTATCTTGTGTTAATTTTAGTATTTTCCGGTGATGTACGTTTAGTGGGAGGAGACGTTCCACTCGACTATGAGGCACCTATTGTGACTTCGTAAAATCTCAAGATCATATATGCTGGCCAACTCTCTCGAAGGTGCTCATAGGGGTAGGGTTCGCGTGTGTGCGCTTATAGCGGTGAGTGATTGCTCGTATATATGAGCCCTTGCGTCTGTACCATGTTAAACAAATACATGTCATGATTATACGGTCACTGGCTCACCCGTACAACTCCGTATTTTGTTGATTGCACAATCAATTGACCAGTCAAACAGCACAACTAGTGTTGCACCACCGGGGCGCGTAACCGTGGGGCCCACCTATCAGCCCGTATATGAAAGAAAGAAATGGTAGTTTGAGTCTGTACTGTGTTAATAAAATAGGAGTACATAATAGGGTGATCATACGATCACTGGCTCACCATACAGCTCTGTGATCGTATGTCAGATGGTCCACATTCAGCAGTGCACATGGCGCCCTCGACTCTCACGGCTTCTTTTCACCAGTCAAATGGTCCACATTCAGCAGTGCACATTACCATAGGGCCCACCCGTCAGCGCGTATATGAAGGACAGAAATGGTAATAAACTAGTGGTCAGTGGGTATTCGAAGTCGTGAGACCTTTGGTTGGCAGTCACCGACGGTTGGGGGGCGTTCATTGGGCGGTGGGGTTGGGATCCCGAGAAAAAGCGGCGCACGGGGGCTAGAGGTAGTGTCGGTCGGCGGCGGACGGCGGTGGGGAGTGGTTTCGGGAGGGCGGGCGGCGGAAGCGGATTCGCCGGTGGTGGCTGGCGGCTCAGGGGGGTGGAGTTTGATGATAAACTAGAGGCCCTTGATTTCATATCCAACGGCTGGAAAATCTAATGACCAGAGATGAAAAAGTCAGTCGACTTACATGTAGCCTCACCCCGCATGTACACATGCACGCACGCAAGACACGCACGCATGTAGGCATGCAACACTGACACGTACACATAATGTACACACGCACGCATGCTGGCGTGCAACACTAACACATACACATGCACTCACGAACACACGCACGTATGCACCCATGCATGCAACACTGAAATGCACCCTTGCACGCACACAACACTCGCGACTTTGCATGCACACAAAGACACGCACGCAAGACACATGCTCAACCTATACGTGCATGCACCCTTTGTTAAGGACATGGATTGTTATGGGTATTAATCAATCTTATCTGTGATAAGCAGAACATTGATGTTTGCAGCGGTCTTTATGAATCACAACGTGTCGAACGGGCTATCAACATAGTAGGCTTAACTACATGAAAAAGATGATGTCACACTCAATGAACAATCATCGGTTTACGACATGCCCGCTTCTGACCGCCCTGGCCCACCAAAGCTTCCTCTGCTGTGCGCTGCCTACGTTGGGTGACTGACATGCAGGCCATGCACCCAAAGATCCCACACGTCAGTGGAAGAACGATGCGGTGTCCTAGGTCAGAGTCGAGGGCGCCACTCGTGGCACGCCCGGCTGAACACGCCTCTGTGCCGCATTCAAACGCCTCCATGAAACCCGTGTAACGCCCCGGATCCGATGCGCCAGGTGTCCGCCAGTTATTCGCCGTCGTTGCCATGTCATTTGCATGCGTGTTGCACTTTGCCATGTCATCATTTGCATTTTATCATGTCATCATGTACATTTCATTTTGCATACATGTTCGTCTCATGCATCCGAGCATTTTCTCCGTTGTCCGTTTTGCAATCCGGCGCTCCTATGTCCCCCGGTGTCCCCTCTTCTCTCTTTTCGTGTGCGGGTATTAAACTTTCTCGGAATGGCCCGAGGTTTGCCAAGCGGCCTTGGTATAGCACCGATAGACCGCCTGTCAAGTTTCGTTCCATTTGGAGGTCGTTTGATACTCCAACGGTTAACCGGGTAACCGTAAAGCCCTCTTTTGTTTCCAGCCCAACACCCCTTCCAAAGTGGCCCAAAACCCACCAAACTCCTCTCCATGCTCTCGGTCGTTCGATCACGATCGTGTGGGCGAAAACCGCTCATCATTTGGACTCTCCTAGCTCCCTCTATGCCTATTTATACACCCCCATTCCATTTTCGCGGATGTTTTTCCCCTAACCCTAGCCCCGCTCCTCTCCGCGCCGCCGGACACGTCCGATCTCAGAGACGCGTCCGCCCGCCACCCGCCAATCCGAGGTCGCGTACGTACCCGCGCCGCCGCGCCGCCCGCGCCGCTGCCCGGCCGGCCTCATGCCCATCCGCCGCCGCGCGCCGCTTCCGCTTGGCCGGACGCCGTGCTTGCATGGCGCCTGTAGCCAGCAGACTCACGCCATGTGTCTCGATCCGCCCGCCGCGGCTGCCGCACCGGCCTTACACAGGCCGCCGCGCCCGCTCACATACGCCGCCCTGCTGCCGGACCCACATCGCGCTGCCTGGGTTGCTGGCGCTGCACACATGCCGCCGCGGCGTGCCCCGTGGCCGCTTCGAAGCCTTGCCCGCCCTTCCTCCCTGTCGCCGGCCGGATCCGGCGAGGGGCCGGCCGGATCCGTCCGCCCCGACCTCCCCGGCCTCCTCCGGTCATCTCCCCGCAAGTCCGGCGACGTCTCCGGCGAGATCCGGCGTCTTCCCCGCGTGGTTGACTTTTTCCCGCGAGGTGAAATTCTCCTAAGTCCCCGTTTCCAGTAATTTTCGTGCATTTTCATCGCATCACATCTCTGCACTCGTAGCTCCGTTTTGGGCGTATAATATGTCAAATTGTTCGCCTCGAAGAGTACATCATTTAATTCCATTGCATCATTTGCATTTGAGCTCATCTTAATGCCCGAAATGCTGTTGGAAGATGGCTTCAGATCGTTAGTTTCAGAATCTTATCAGCTCGAGCTCTTTTGTCATTTTTGCCATGATTTATGTGTGCATCCTATGAGTATGAGCTCTACATGAATGTTGGACTTTGCCATGCCATCTTTCCAGAGGTGTTGACCTTGTATTTTTGTGAGTTGTGTGCTGAGTGTATCAAGCTTGCAAAGTAGGGTAGTTGCTATTGCTGTTTTCCTGGCAGATTCTGTTATAATTTGATGCCATGTTAACATGCTTCCAGTAATCAATCTATGCATAATCTGGAGATTCTCTATAAACATGTTTTGATATACATGTCTTGCTATTTCCATTCATGCTCTTGGTTGAAATTATAGCCTGCTGGAACATGTTCATTTCTTGCTCCAAAGTTGCTTGAAAATGTTTCCTGGCAGATTGTTTGCATGAGATTCAATTTTCACGGGCTCGTTGTAGTTGATCCGTGTATGCTATGACCTTGCTCTTGCCATGCTTAGCTTCTTAATCATGCCTTCTTACTGTTGGTTGCCTTGTCATGCCATGTATTGCTCTGTAGTGAGTGCATCGAGCTCACGAACATGCCATGTTGAATCTGTTTTTGCCATGTCCTAATATTTCACTAAGTCTGAAATCTGTAATAAAACTTGCTATGTTTACATGGGTGCCATCATTTCTTAGAGTCCTTTTTGGCTTATGGTCAGTAAGGGACTATTGATATATGCTTTGAGTAGAATCATGTCATGCCTTGCTTTGCTATTATAAGTTCCTGTAGCATGTTGTTTGCTTGCTCTAAACATGCCTTCCTGATGTTAATTCCTGCCATGTTAGTATTTTCACTAAGTCTGTGAACCTGATATTTTGAGCACTTTCTCCATGCTTGTTTGAACATGTTATGATGTGATTTAGCCGTAGCTCAGTGTTCCTCTTTTGTTAAGCATCTCCTGTAGTTCGCTGCCATATGCTTTGCTTTTATGTTGGGGTGCTGTAGCATAGTTTCGTGTTGCGTGCTAAGTAGCATCGGGCTGTTAAACGCAGTTTTGCATCATTCTTGTTTTGCTTGTCATTTGCAAACCGTGCATCCGATTCCGTGATCTTTATATCGTTCTCAACGAAATCATCCCATCTTTCCAGCGGCATACTTGGTTTGCCAAGTTGTTGCCAGTTCATCATTTTCCTTCCGGAGCGTACATATGCATAGCATGTCACATCTCGCATAGCATGTCATGTTTTGCATCATATTGCTTGTGCATATGTTCCTTGTTTGATTGTGGTTCCGCTGTTTGTGTTCTTGCTTTGGGTAGAGCCGGGAGACGAGTACGTGAACGAGGAACCTGTTGAGAACGCCTACGAGGTTCAAGCCTTCGACAACTCTGAGAACCTTGCAGGCAAGATGATCATACCCTCGATATCACTACTATCTTTGCTATGCTAGTTTGCTCGCTCTTTTGCTATGCCAATGCTACGATGCCTACCATTTGCTTGTCAGCCTCCCAAAATGCCATGAACCTCTAACCTTTGACACCATTCCTAGCAAACCATTGATTGGCTATGTTACCGCTTTGCTCAGCCCCTCTTATAGCTTTGTTAGTTGCAGGTGAAGACGAAGTTTGTTCCTTGTGGGAACATGGAGATGTTGTTCCTTGTTGGAACATGTTTACTTGTTGGGATATCACAATATCTCTTATATTATTTAATGCATCTATATACTTGGTAAAGGGTGGAAGGCTCGGCCTTATGCCTGGTGTTTTGTTCCACTCTTGCCGCCCTAGTTTCCGTCATACCGGTGTTATGTTCCCGGATTTTGCGTCCCTTACGCGGTCGGGTGATTTATGGGACCCCCGACAGTTCGCTTTGAATAAAACTTGTCCAAAGAAGGCCCAACATTGCCTTTTACCATTTGCCTCACCTAGCCCTTTTTCCCTTGGGTTTCCGGAGCCCAAGGGTCATCTTTATTTACCCCCCGGCCAAGTGTTTCGCTAGAGTGTTGGTCCAAACCGTCAACCGCCGGTGGCACAGGGCAACTCTCGGGCTGGCCTACGGAAGTTTGGACAATCCGGTGTGCCCGAGAACGAGATATGTGCAGCTCCTATCAGGATTTGTCGGCACATTCGGGCGGCTTTGCTGGTCTTGTTTTACCATTGTCGAAATGTCTTGATGTACCGGGATACCGAGTCTGATCGGAGTGTCTTGGGTGAAGGTCTTTTCCTTCGATGATCGCGAGAGCTTGTAATGGGCTATGTTGGGACACCCCTGCAGGGTATAAACTTTCGAGAGCCGTGCCCGCGGTTATGTGGCAGATGGGAATTTGTTAATGTCCGGTTGTAGACAACCTGAAGTTGACCTTAATTAAAATACATCAACCGTGTGTGTTACCGTGATGGTCTCTTTCCGGCGGAGTCCGGGAAGTGAACACGGTGTTGGAGTTATGCTTGACGTAGGTTGCTATAGGATCACTTCTTGATCATACTTTTATCGACCGTGCTTTGCCTTCTCTTCTCGCTCTCTTTTGCGTATGTTAGCCTCCATATATGCTAGTCGCTTGCTGCAGCTCCACCTCATGCCTTTGCCTTACCCATAAGCTTAAATAGTCTTGATCTCGTGGGTGCGAGATTGCTGAGTCCTCGTGGCTCACTAGATACTTCCAAAACCAGTTTGCAGGTGCCTATTTTACCGAGCAGGTGACGCAACCAAGCTCAAGGAGGAGCTCGTTGAAGATCTTGCCCTTTTGTGTTGTTTCGTTCTAGTTGATCAGTAGTGGAGCCCAGTTGGGGTCGATCAGGGTCCTTTGTCGCATTTGGGGTTCTTCTTTTATTTTGGTTCCGTAGTCGGACCTTGATTGTATCTGGATGATGTAATGCTTTATTCATGTAATTGTGTGAAGTGGCGATTGTAAGCCAACTATGTATCTTTTTCCCTTATGTATTACATGGATTGTGCGAAGATTACCTCACTTGTGACATTGCTTTCAATGTGGTTATGCCTCTAAGTCGTGCTTCGACACGTGGGAGATATAGCCGCATCGAGGGCGTGACAAGTTGGTATCAGAGCCATCCCCGACCTTAGGAGCCCCACTGCTTGATCGTTTTTAGTGGCCGAGTTGTGTCTAGAAAAATGTTTTGAGTCATTTAGGATTATATATATCGGAGAGTTTAGGAATTTTTTACTCCCAGTCCTTCGACCTTTCGGTGAGGTATTCGACGAGAGTTTTGACTCTTCTCTTCTCAAATTTCACTAAAAATTTTTTAGGATCACGCTGGTATCTTAGAATCGTTCGATGGTTTTATGATGACAACATTGTCTTGGTTGCCTCGACATTTAGGGGTTGTGGCAAGTGTCCCGGGAGTTGAGCTCCGAGGTGTTGTCGCCATAATTTTATCGTTGTAGTTCGAATACCCGAGTTTAGTATGCCGACATCGAAAATCTCTTTTATGCGCTTGTTGGTGAGATAACCCGCTAACCCAAAGATCGAGGTGAGTACGGAGTATTGCCATGACTTGTATAACGGATGCTTTTCAAGGTTGAGGTAGACGATTTCAAGGTTTCTTGGTTATGTGTTGACGGATGGATACAAATGGATGTAGGGATTGTTAGTTTGTGTGAGATATTATTGCTCCCTCAGATCCCCAACACCGATTGCATAACCGAAAATTTCGGGAGTTTTATAGGGGAATTCAAGTAGCTCTTAGGATATCTTTCCGACGGATGTATGATATGAAATTGGGGTTCGACGTCTAGTGGTCCGCCTATTCACGGTTGGTTTTACAAATGGTCTCGTTGTGTCTTAAAGAGTCCTTGGCTATGCCGACTGGGACGCTTCAGATGTCATGTGCACCGCCTTGTACATGATGGTGCTGTACGATTGAGCCCGTGTAGGCCCCACCACGAAAACTTCGGACGAAATCTCTATCATATGTTTGTTCCGGCTTATTCTGCAAGCCAGTCCTTTGTTTTTGTTTTGAGTTGTGGTATTCGAGTTGCTTCAATGTCAAGTGTTGATTCCATACCTTTCCGAAATGGTGTTCTCGTACTCCGATGTGAATACCAATCCTTCTTGATCATTGAGATTGCCATGTCAATTCTTTTCCTACCGGCGTGCTTCTCTTCAAGTGGATCCGATCATTCTCCCCATCAGCAAGACCAATTATCATTTCTTCTCAACGGTGTTTGTTCCATCTTCCCCAAATGGTCTTTGTTTTCCCACCCTCCCACCCTTTTTATTCAAGGACTCAGATTTTTTTTAATCAAGTGTCCATTTATTCATGTGAAGTTCTCCATTCTATTTTGTCAATGTTCTTACCCGGTGGTTCTCAAGAAGATGTTCTACCAGTTCGTCATTCCTCATTCCTTTCTCTTCTCCGGTGGATTCAAATCAAGTTTGGTTGATCATACCTTTTTCCTCATTTCAATGTCTTCTCTTACCGGTGCACCTCTTAATCATTCTACTTCTCGCTATTTGTTATTCCGGAGTGCTCAAGATATCTTGAAGATTTGTGTTTCCATTCTTAATCCCTTCAAGCCATTTGGAGTTTGTTATCTCATTCAAGCCATTTAATTCAACCGGTGCAACATCTCTTTTAAATCTTTTCAACGGTGTTCTTTTGAGTGGGCCCTAACCCACAGGTCTTTTCCCAGGATCTTACCTGACTCTTCTATTTTCCCGGAGCTATCCTAAATTTCTTCTCCAAGTTTGACGTAAGAATGAGTTATCATCAGTTAAATGCTTTTCTCCAAGATCTTTCAAATTCTTTTCATAGTTGGCTCAACCTCTTCGTTTTTGATTCTTCCGGTGTGCCTCAATAATCCGTGGTGGTGTTTCTCGTCGTCATTTCTCGGATCTTGAAGACCGAAGAAGAGTTCCTCTCAAATCCTTACCCGTTCTTCCAAAGATTCATGGTTCTAGCTTGATGCCATCCTCTCATAATTGTTTTCAATTGTGAGAATTCTTTTCTTACCATCCGGAGCATTTCTTGAGTTGTTTCCATTTCTTTCCTCCGAAGGCCATCGTGTCATAATTCTTCATTCTCAGCGCCAGAGCTATCGCTCTCTAAATCATACGGTGCATCATTCAAGTATTCTCTATTCAGCTCGTGATCTATTCGTTCACTTGTATTTAAATACCCTCAAGTATCTTCATTCATTTTTCAATTCTTCCCGCTGAATTGTGCCTACTTCGTTCATTCTCAATTCTTACGGTGGTTCTTTCAAGATCTCTCTTCCTTGTTCATCATATCAATTCATTTGTTGTTCCAATCCTACCGGTGGTTCGTTGAAGACCTTCTCAAGTTTACGTCATATCTCTTTTAATCCTTTCTACAAGTATAAGTAGTATGTCAAATCCATTGCTTGCCATCAATTTATTTGACGAAGGATAAGCATATAATAAATCTTATTTTTATTTCCTCGAGGTGATTCAATTCTTTTCTTCCGGAGATTATTCATGATGAATAAATTCTTGTTTACAAGTGATTCATCTTTCTTTCCGGAGTTGGTCATCATATCACATTCTCGGTTCGAGAGGCTTCATCTTTCTTTTTCCGGAGTTCCAAGTTTTCCGCATTATCGTCGCGAAGCTCATTCTAAATCATTGCAAGGCTTCACCTTGTGTTTTCAACTTCTCCTTCTTTCCACCATCCTTTTAATACCGGAGTCTCTACATGATGGTTCATCAAGGATTCTTTTCATTCTTCAATTGTTCTTCTCCATAAAGTTATTCCAATGATCTATCTTCTATTCTTTCGTTACGGAGGCATTGTGGTGTTGTGCTCTTCACCCATAACCTCGTTTTGTGAGGACCGTGTTCTTTTCATGCTTATCCTTTTATCCGGAGTGTTGTGTCATCTCTTCAATATCTTTTAACCTTATCAAGTTTTCTTCTCTTTTCAACCGAGTGCTCAGCTGAAATCCTCTTACCCATTGTAAAGTGTGTTGTTGATTTCTTCAAGTATCCTCTCATCTTGTCAAGTTCATGTTCAATTCTTCCATTTACAAATGGAGTGCCCAAGTTATATCAATCTTACCCTTCTCTATCTAGTTTTAACCGGAATGGTTTCAATATCTATCTTATCACTAAACCTCTTGTTTCTCGTTGTATCCCTTGCTCCTCTTTTCTAACGGAGTGTTTTCAACTTTGCTCATCTCCGTTGTTTTCTTCATTTCATTTTGCTCAACCTCTCAAGGTTCGTGGTTTCACTCATTTCTCAAAGAAGCAACTTAGTTTTACCTCTTCTCTTCCTCTTCCGTTTTCCCTCCGGTGCCATCCTAGATCTCGGGACGAGATCCTCTCGTAGTGGTGGAGTGTTGTAACGCCCCGGATCCGATGCGCCAGGTGTCCGCCAGTTATTCGCCGTCGTTGCCATGTCATTTGCATGCGTGTTGCACTTTGCCATGTCATCATTTGCATTTTATCATGTCATCATGTACATTTCATTTTGCATACATGTTCGTCTCATGCATCCGAGCATTTTCTCCGTTGTCCGTTTTGCAATCCGGCGCTCCTATGTCCCCCGGTGTCCCCTCTTCTCTCTTTTCGTGTGCGGGTATTAAACTTTCTCGGAATGGTTCGAGGTTTGCCAAGCGGCCTTGGTATAGCACCGATAGACCGCTGTCAAGTTTCGCTCCATTTGGAGGTCGTTTGATACTCCAACGGTTAACCGGTAACAACAGAAGCCCTCTTTGTTTCCAGCCCAACACCCTTCCAAAGTGGCCTAAAACCCACCAAACTCCTCTCCATGCTCTCGATCGCTCGATCACGATCGTGGGGTAACCGCCATCATTTGACTCTCCTAGCTCCTCTATGCCTATTTATACACCCCCATTCCATTTTCGCGGATGTTTTTCCCTAACCCTAGCCCGGCCTCTCGCGCCACGGACACGTCTGACCAGACGGACGCGTCCGCCGCGCGCCGCCCGGCCAATCCGAGGTCGCCACGTACACGCCGCCGCCGCCAGGCGCCGCCCGCCCGCTCGGCCTGCTCTCATGCCCATCCGCCATCCGCCGCCGCTGCGCTTCCTTGCCGCGCTGACGCTGCTGCCACAGGCAGCGGCTGCCGCCAGCGCAGACTCCGCCATGGGCGATCGATCCGCCACCGCCGCTCGCCGCCGCACACATGGCCACGCCCGCCGCCGCGCCCGCTCCAGCGCCGCCCTGCCATGCGCCGGACCCGCCACAGCGCCGCTCGTGGCAGCTATGCTGCGCCTGCCCTGCCGCCCGCCGGCGTCTCCCCCTGGCCGCCCTGAAGGCCCGCCTCCTCCCGTGCCGGGCCGGATCCGGCGAGGGGGCCGGATCCGTCCGGCCCGACCTCCCCGGCCTCCTCCGGTCATCTCCCCGCAAGTCCGGCGACGTCTCCGGCGAGATCCGGCGTCTTCCCCGCGTGGTTGACTTTTTCCCGCGAGGTGAAATTCTCCTAAGTCCCCGTTTCCAGTAATTTTCGTGCATTTTCATCGCATCACATCTCTGCACTCGTAGCTCCGTTTTGGGCGTATAATATGTCAAATTGTTCGTCTCGAAGAGTACATCATTTAGTTCCATTGCATCATTTGCATTTGAGCTAATCTTAATGCCCGAAATGCTGTTGGAAGATGGCTTCAGATCGTTAGTTTCAGAATCTTATCAGCTCGAGCTCTTTTGTCATTTTTGCCATGATTTATGTGTGCATCCTATGAGTATGAGCTCTACATGAATGTTGGACTTTGCCATGCCATCTTTCCAGAGGTGTTGACCTTGTATTTTTGTGAGTTGTGTGCTGAGTGTATCAAGCTTGCAAAGTAGGGTAGTTGCTATTGCTGTTTTCCTGGCAGATTCTGTTATAATTTGATGCCATGTTAACATGCTTCCACTAATCAATCTATGCATAATCTGGAGATTCTCTATAAACATGTTTTGATATACATGTCTTGCTCTTTCCATTCATGCTCTTGGTTGAAATTATAGCCTGCTGGAACATGTTCATTTCTTGCTCCAAAGTTGCTTGAAAATGTTTCCTGGCAGATTGTTTGCATGAGATTCAATTTTCACGGGCTCGTTGTAGTTGATCCGTGTATGCTATGACCTTGCTCTTGCCATGCTTAGCTTCTTAATCATGCCTTCTTACTGTTGGTTGACTTGTCATGCCATGTATTGCTCTGTAGTGAGTGCATCGAGCTCACGAACATGCCATGTTGAATCTGTTTTTGCCATGTCCTGATATTTCACTAAGTCTGAAATCTGTAATAAAACTTGCTATGTTTACATGGGTGCCATCATTTCTTAGAGTCCTTTTTGGCTTATGGTCAGTAAGGGACTATTGATATATGCTTTGAGTAGAATCATGTCATGCCTTGCTTTGCTATTATAAGTTCCTGTAGCATGTTGTTTGCTTGCTCTAAACATGCCTTCCTGATGTTAATTCCTGCCATGTTAGTATTTTCACTAAGTCTGTGAACCTGATATTTTGAGCACTTTCTCCATGCTTGTTTGAACATGTTATGATGTGATTTAGCCGTAGCTCAGTGTTCCTCTTTTGTTAAGCATCTCCTGTAGTTCGCTGCCATATGCTTTGCTTTTATGTTGGGGTGCTGTAGCATAGTTTCGTGTTGCGTGCTAAGTAGCATCGGGCTGTTAAACGCAGTTTTGCATCATTCTTGTTTTGCTTGTCATTTGCAAACCGTGCATCCGATTCCGGTGATCTTTATATCGTTCTCAACCGAAATCATCCCATCTTTTCAGCGGCATACTTGGTTTGCCAAGTTGTTGCCCGGTTCATCATTTTCCTTCCGGAGCGTACATATGCATAGCATGTCACATCTCGCATAGCATGTCATGTTTTGCATCATATTGCTTGTGCATATGTTCCTTGTTTGATTGTGGTTCCGTTGCTTGTGTTCTTGCTTTGGGTAGAGCCGGGAGACGAGTACGTGAACGAGGAACCTGTTGAGAACGCCTACGAGGTTCAAGCCTTCGACAACTCTGAGAACCTTGCAGGCAAGATGATCATACCCTCGATATCACTACTATCTTTGCTATGCTAGTTTGCTCGCTCTTTTGCTATGCCAATGCTACGATGCCTACCATTTGCTTGTCAGCCTCCCAAAATGCCATGAACCTCTAACCTTTGACACCATTCCTAGCAAACCATTGATTGGCTATGTTACCGCTTTGCTCAGCCCCTCTTATAGCTTTGTTAGTTGCAGGTGAAGATGAAGTTTGTTCCTTGTGGGAACATGGAGATGTTGTTCCTTGTTGGAACATGTTTACTTGTTGGGATATCACAATATCTCTTATATTATTTAATGCATCTATATACTTGGTAAAGGGTGGAAGGCTCGGCCTTATGCTGGTGTTTTGTTCCTCTTGCCGCCCTAGTTTCCGCCATACCGGTGTTATGTTCCGGATTTTGCGTCCCTTACGCTGGTCGGGTGATTTATGGGACCCCCGACAGTTCGCTTTGAATAAAACTTGTCCAGAAGGCCCAACATTGCCTTTTACCATTTGCCTCACCTAGCCCTTTTTCCCTTGGGTTTCGGAGCCCAAGGGTCATCTTTATTTACCCCCGGCCGTTGCTCGCTAGAGTGTTGGTCCAAACCGTCAACCGCCGGTACACCTGGGCAACTGGGCTGGCCTACCGAAGTTTGGACAATCCGTGTGCCCGAGAACGAGATATGTGCAGCTCCTATCGATTTGTCGGCACATTCGGGCGGCTTTGCTGGTCTTGTTTTACCATTGTCGAAATGTCTTGATGTACCGGGATACCGAGTCTGATCGGAGTGTCTTGGGTGAAGGTCTTTTCCTTCGATGATCGCGAGAGCTTGTAATGGGCTAAGTTGGGACACCCCGCAGGTATAAACTTTCGAGAGCCGTGCTCGCGGTTATGTGGCGAGATGGGAATTTGTTAATGTCCGTTGTAGACAACCTGAAGTTGACCTTAATTAAAATACATCAATCGTGTGTGTTACCGTGATGGTCTCTTTCCGTGAGTCCGGAAGTGAACACGATGTTGGAGTTATGCTTGACGAGGTTGCTATAGGATCACTTCTTGATCATACTTTTATCGACCGTGCTTTGCCTTCTCTTCTCGCTCTCTTTTTGCGTATGTTAGCCTCCATATATGCTAGTCGCTGTCGCAGCTCCACCTCATGCCTTTGCCTTACCCATAAGCTTAAATAGTCTTGATCTCGTGGGTGCGAGATTGTCGAGTCCTCGTGGCTCACTAGATACTTCCAAAACCAGTTTGCGTGTGCCTATTTTACCGAAAGGTGTGACGCAACCAAGCTCAAGGAGGAGCTCGTTGAAGATCTTGCCCTTTTGTGTTGTTTCGTTCTAGTTGATCAGTAGTGGAGCCCAGTTGGGGTCGATCAGGGTCCTTTGTCGCATTTGGGGTTCTTCTTTTATTTTGGTTCCGTAGTCGGACCTTGATTGTATCTGGATGATGTAATGCTTTATTCATGTAATTGTGTGAAGTGGCGATTGTAAGCCAACTATGTATCTTTTTCCCTTATGTATTACATGGATTGTGCGAAGATTACCTCACTTGTGACATTGCTTTCAATGCGGTTATGCCTCTAAGTCGTGCTTCGACACGTGGGAGATATAGCCGCATCGAGGGCGTTATAACCCGCCCGTGTGGAAGCCGAGAAACCCACTCTGGACACATTCCGTTCATGACCAGGCCAGCGTTAAATGCAACGCCGGCCGAGCTCCTCATGTCCGCCGTCTATTTAATCTCCTATTTAATCGAGGCCAAATGCCGGCCAAGAATCGCACACCCCCGCCGCTCCCCTATCTCCTCCACCATTTTGTCCACTCTTACAATGGCTTATGAAGAGTAGTTATTCCGCATCCAAGCCGGCTGGGTAGCCCACCGGATACGAGCTATGCAGCTCGCTGTTCCACCTCCCTTCCCTCACCCGACGGAGCCAGTTGCCGCCCCAAGCTGGCACGCGGTTCAGCAACTCGCCGCTCCAGGCCAGCTCGACGAGGAGCGGCGCACGGGCGTTGTTGCTGCCGTCCACGCCGCCGCCTCGTACCGGGTCTCCCGTTTCTGTGGCTGAGACTCTCATGCCAGCGGCCACGCCATGCAAGCAGCGACAGAAGCCGGGTGCGTGGAGAGCGACAAGTCGGTGGCCAGCGCCTCCGCGTCCGCCGCCATCATCGAGGAGAAGTAGAACACGGGAGGTCGTCGTTGCTTGGGTCCCATGAAGGCCACCGCGGAGGCGACGCCAGCGTACACAGCAGGTGTCTTGCCGGATCCTTTTGTTGCGAGGACCTTCGTCGACCCCGCATGGGCTCCATGAAAGAGGGCAATGTTAGGATGAACTCGAGCCGGTGCCGGCCATGGAGAAGTAGTGGCCGGTGATGAACTTGAACCGGTGCCGGCCACCATCATCTTCTGCACCAGCCAATGATATCAGTTGGGCAGTGGGGAAGCGAGCATTCCTTTGCGCTGAAGCATATACCTCCGGGGCACCCGGCAGTCCGGTGATCGTGCTGCGGGACATGAGGAACACAAATCGATCGGCGAGCGACCATTTAGGCCAGGTATTATATACCTGTGCTATCCGGAACTAGTAACGTGTAGTTCATTTGAATGTAATGAAATCCGTCATGTTTGTGTGAAAATCCGGTATTTTATATGATTTCCGTCGTTGTTTAAATGAAATATTAGTTTGTCTACGTGTTTGCGTGAATTTCGTCCGGTTGGTTGAGTTCTTTGTCATAATGTGTGCGGCTACGGTTGGATGGTGTAATTTGCGGTCGCTGGTCGGTTCATGGGCGGCTCGGGCGGCGCCAGGATAAAAAACATAGCTCAGGCGAAGCTCGCTTCCAACATGCGCCTAGAGGATGCATGACAAAGATGAGCACCGAGCCATTCTCGCTCATCGGTGGCAAAGGCACTGTGGACAAAAGGGTCGCCAATATTTTGGCTACCCCGGCAAGATCCAAACAGCCCTCCCAACAGATTCAAATCCCTCGCTCGCCATGGAATTTTGCCATGTGTTGTTTTCATGGACTAGTAAGATGCCGTGCATTGCACGGAACATCAAGATGCATTTTTACAAACTCCTCGCATGCATGTAAGGGATAATTAATGTCCTCCTTTGCTAGTACCACGAGGCAAACACCATTAATATTACATCGATTAGTGTTAGTGGCCTTGTATATCTGCAAATTGTAATTTTGATAGTGGCCCCTTGTATATAACAATGGAGGGAGAAATATGAGAGATAAGGTGAGGAGGAGTGGGGCGTGGTGCCGTGGTGGTGACTGGTGGTCGGACTGGGCGGAGGCATGGGGATGGACGGCGCATTATGTCTAGGTTTGTATCTCTCTCACACACACCCACGTAGGTGGGGGACATGCACGAAGAGAAGAGGTGCACACACGGCGCACATACTCCCATCTCTTTCCCAACCACACCCGCGCAGGTAAACGGTGGAGTTCATTTCTGTACGAAAAAGGCAGCCCACGTGGTAATTTGGCACGTGTACTGGTTGTCCACTTGGTGGAGGGAGGATCTTCTACCAAGGGTGAACAAACAAATTGCGACTTCACGTGTTATGTTAAATTAAAAAAAGAGGCAAACCATGTGGGGCCTACCTTAGAGGCAAGGCTCTATACACTGGAGTACTTTTGATGTGTCCCGTCAACTCGCAGAACGAGGAGAAGCTTGCTTAGTACGCTGTCTCCCCACACAGGCGCGGTGGCTCGCAGGATGAGGTGAAGCTACTACTATTAGATGCCTTTACGCCCGCTCCCTCACCCACGCGCGCGGTGGCTCGCAGCACGAGGAGAAAATTTTACTACTCCCTCTGTTTACTCCTCATCCCTACTACGTACTTTGGTTAGTACTCACTCCATTTACTTATACAAGGCCACTATAAAAAAATACATTTTGCATCTATTCAAGGCCACAAATAGTAATCGAGACAAAAGTTACCACTCCCTCCTTTCCGGTTTATGGCTCAATTTCAAAATCTCTCCAACCAAGGTAGACGGTGAGTGGTTGGATTAATTTCGTAGTTTGCACAGTATGCTCGTTTTTCTCAAGAAGTTATGTTTACCGAGGCATTAATTAGAACGAATGCATGAATGACCACTAAATTTCCATGAACTTGTACATGCATTGGTTAGTTTCTCTTGACACTGCTATGAGGGTGATCTAACGCACTCAAATCCAACATGTAATGGTACTACTACTAGTATAGTAAAATTGAGACTTATCAAACGGAAAAACGAATATTTTTAGATGAGCCCTATAAACCCTAGTGGGTACGCATCCATAAAAACAAATTTTTCCAAAACTAAGTCGCCCTTTCATGAATTCTATAGTATACCTCCATCGACGCCTTTCATGAATTTCAGATTCCTATCGCCGACATGTGGGACATATAGCAACCGGTCGACGTGTCAAGCACCAAATAACAAAGGCGAGAATAGCAGGGGACGACCCCACTGCATCGCCCAAGAGTAGTAATGAGCAATGAGACGTCAAATCACAATGCCGCACCTTCCCAGACGGACGAAGCAACCATTATTTCACACTTCAGTTCGACATCATCTCAAACCACGTACTAGTATTGCTTCTGCCTCAAGAGGGACACGCGCATCGCCTTCGTACATCATGACACGTGGGACCGCATGACAAACCATGCTCCCCTACCGATCGCTCGATAAAATCACCTCATTTTTACTATACTTCCTACATATCGGTTTACTACATGGCATGCACGTCATTCTAGGTTGAGAATTTAACTGGCTATATATATATGTGATGAACATTACTCTAGCCTTTTAAAAAATGTATACTTTTGTACAGTAGCACTATCGATGGATTGCACCATGGAGCAAAAATTGAAATTTAAAAAAAAGGTGGTACATATAGAGAGCGCTCGTCGCCAAATTATGCATATAGTACTATTAAAAAAGCTAGCACGTGCTTAATTTGGGTGCCAAATTCTATTAAAGAAATACTAGTAGTATGTGCATACTGAAGAGTTAAAGTAACGAGAAGAAACATAACATAGTTCTCATTGGGGCTCAAAGACAACACACCCTCAAATTAAACTAAGCACACCGAAATTAAACTATGCAACTAATCTGTAGACACCGCATTAGAAGTTTAGAACCACCATGAGCAACGACATCGCCACCTTACTCGGAGTCCTCGCCCACGCCCTCGACTTCGCCCTTGTCCTCTTCCTCTTGGCCGATACTTCTTTGCTTGAACCGCCAACTTGGTTGTTGCTCTTCATCCAACCCTTGTAGATATTGAAACAAAGGTAGCCATCCATTGCAAAGATAGTGGATGTGGTCTATATCTAGTACATTCCACGCCATGCATGACGATGAAACGTAATGAGGTTTCTTCGGTTTACGGACGAAGGATGAACCATGGCTCCTGCCAGGGTCAGCATTGAGGGCTGACGAGAGGGCACCAGCCGATTCTTGTGGAGGTCGAAGGGGTTGCCTAAAATGAGGCCTATCTGACCCAGGACTTCTTTGTCGTTCTTAAAGTCTATAGTAACGAATTTCACTGTTTTGTCCTTGAGGAAGTTCTTAAAATCCTGGCACTCAACGTCGGCATGGCATATGTGGTAGACCAAGCAAACATTATGTACGCAAACCTGGATCACGACGGGCTTCTTCCTCTCTTCTTCCTTTAGATTCTTCTCTCGTCCCAGGACTGTGGTGTACTCAACATCTAGCACAGCGACCCACTCATCATCTGAGTTTTCGAACATGCGTCTAAAGCGAGAAAGGCATCCTTTCACCGTCGCGGAAGTACAGGTGTAGATGACGTCGAACTCATCGCCGGTGATGGTTCTAACCTTGTACTCACCGTCGATCGAGGAGATTTGGGACGCCATGGATTTGGGAGGAGGGTTAGGATTAGTGGAACTGCCGTAATGTGAATGGACGGGACGACTAGGAGCGAACCACCGTAGTATTAAAGGACATGCGGGGACGAGTAGGAGCGAACCGCCAGCAGGCGAACGGCAGCGGTAGTGGCTTTCCATTCTCCCATGATACGGGCTTCGAGAGCCCTTGATCTGAGATCGAACGGTTGTATGGCGTGATTCTAGACCTATGGGTGAATATCCTATCTCGGAGGGTTATTCGCAAATTTTCAGCAACTTAGCATGCACCGCTTGATCTCAGATCCAAGGGCTGCCAACAGCCCATATCATGGTCGCTTACCACGACCGTCGCTGTCGCTCAAGGCGTCGCCGCGCCCTTGGAGATTTAACACGGTATGCTAGGCTATCCGATGTTGGCATGTCATAAATAGTCATCACTTAGTCACTCATACTACAACAAGGTTGGCTATAAGTGTATTTTTTACTCCTCTCTATCTCTTTCTTTTCAGATTTTTTCGTCTCATAATATAAGAACGCTTTTGACACTAGTGTAGTGTCAAAAACGTTCTTATATTATGGGACATGGGGAGTACTAGTATTTATTGCATTTGCCAAGGAGTGACCTCTTCCAATGAAATGCTGTTGCTAAGTTTGCTTCATTTAATTAGCTATAGACTCAAAATTATCTTTTCACCTAGGTACACGCGCTTAGCACCGTTTCTTCCTTGGGTCACCAAACTAGTTTCTATCTTCTTGATTAACTTGCCACATCAGACATTATGCCTATGTGGCAAGCTTAAGCACCTATAGGAGCAAGTAAGTACAATAGTGCGCTTTACATGGCATTTTTGCATATGTGGAGGAAAGAGAGGCAAGGAAAAAGTGGAGAAGTGGGCTCTCATGCAAGAGCCACCTCTACTACATGGTGGAGCATTGGGAGAGGCACCAGATGGAGGTGGTCAGAATCGAGACTCACATCGGTCAGAAGGCCGCAGTTAAAATGATAATGGCAAGTCAAATCACGGGGCCCCACCTGTCCAGCAGAAACTCGTTGTCAAATCACACAGCCCTATGTTTGTAGCAACCTACTCCCTCGTCTTCTCACGTCTCTGTCGAACCACTAGGCGGAACTGCCCCGCCTACCGCGCAGGAAAAGCCCCACCCTCGACTTTTAAATACAACTACGCCCTCCGTCTAGGTGAGTAAGTCATCTTACGAAAACCAAATAATCCCAAAATACTAAGGCGCGGTGCATTAACTTCTACCTCGTTTCTTGTTTCTTCACATATCAACCAATAAGAATCCAATGATATACTTTTTGTGACATAGTAACTCATATTTAGTTAGTCAAATGGATGACCTAGAACTACGCAGCAGCCCTATAAACCGAGACGCCTACAAATAAAAAACCGAGACGGAGAGGGTAGTTCAAAGACGTGTCTTTTAGATCAATATAGTCGGGATTCACCAGGAGCAAAACCAAGTGGTAGGTTGCTCCTGTCGTGTTGGCGTAGCAACTCAAGCAGGTCACCAAGACACCTAAATGGCGACACACTTAACAGTCCCCTTTGGCGCATATGTGGCTCATCCACCGCCTTGTTCCACGTGTGATGCACCAAATTACGCTTGGAGCAGCGGTTGGAATTGAGGCACCCGGTCGAAAGCATCGCAAAGAGTAGAAAATGAGCGATGAGGGTCAAATCACAAAGCCCCACCTTTCCGCATTAAGTTGGACGGAGGAAGCAACCATCATTTCACTCTAGCGCAAGAGCATAAAGAAAAGAGAAAACAATGATGTGTGCGGCAGCTACCTAGGGCACCCTAGGTAGGGGTCTCCACTATAGATCCTTTTTTGAAAGCGCCCACTACAAATCGGCTTCTCCTCGCCCTCTTGAAGAAAACCGATGATGAGTGCGGCGGTAGGGTTTGTAGGAGTACTACGGTGCGGGCCACGTCGAGTAAACGGGTTCGAGTCGATGCCTTAAATATGTGTGGGCCGCTTGGTTTTACGGAACGAGGCAGCATTTTGGGTTCGGGGACCATGGAGATATAGTACGCATAAAAAATTGTGGACGAGGTTCGACGAAAGGCAATGATGCATGGGCCCCTGATTTTGATATACCCGGTCCGCGTGAAATTTGCTACTCTACTCAAAACTAGTAAGGTACACATCTATTGAACGCATGAGATTTTGAAACCAAGTTATGAATAAATACACACTATAGCATGTAAAGCTTTGAGTCATATATGCATGATGTAGATGTTCTTTTAGTTCTTATAGTTCATCTCATTCAAAATCAATTAGTTTTATAAAAATGTTAAGATTCATGGGGTTGTGCATTGTAAATCATAAAGTAAAAAACAAATAATGGCAATTCATTTAGAAAAAAAAATAATCAATTATGATACAGAAGATTCTAGAACAAAGGAGAAGTGCTTGTGTTTTGAGGTTTGTGCATTATGCTTAAGTTCAACCATGGAGTCTTCTAAATTGTACATGTGGCGATCCGTGGAATGTTGATGATATCCAACGCCAAGAGTGCTCGGATTTGCCCATCTCTCGACTTTGTTGGGTTAGCTTCATCCAAATGACCATCTTTCAAAGTTATTGGCACACTATATAGTTCTTGTGCCATAGTTGCATGTTTTGGAAAAAACCTACTAGTGGGTTGTACTATCTATTTAGGAATAGAAGATGTATACATGGAAGTTGTAGGGAAAGAGATGACATGGAGCATCTCAATTCCTATGAGTAGGGATTGGAAAAGAGATGTCATTTGGTTCACATCATATGAACTTTTCTATTGAATCTAGAGATGACATGTATCTCAATTCCTATGAGGAGGGATTAGTAAAGAGATGTAATTTGGTTCATATCATAGGAACTTTTCTATTGAATATACGCTAATGTTTATTTTCTTTTGAATTAAGGGAGTTGTCGGTGTACTAAAGTAGGGGTACCTTAGTACCCCGAACTTGTGCAAATGGGCAACAGAATCTACCATGCAAGTAGGCTCTTCAAGGCGTCGCCAAGATCCTCCGCTATTCCTATTTATCGCCATTCAAGAACAAAGTGTTAGCCGAGAAGACAAGGCCCCGGCAAGAGGAGCTTGCCGGGAAGGACAAGACCCCGGCAAGAGAAGCTTGCCGTGAAGGACAAGACCCCGGCAAGAGGAGCTTGCCGGGAAGGCCAACCAAGGCACTTCAGAAAACTTACCGCGACGCTCCGCTGCTTCGGCAAGACCCGACGAAGCGGCAAGCTCGCGGTGCGACAAGACAGAGATCATGCAAAGGCGCTTGCACATGGCCACCACTCTGGCCCACTCACCCGACGACGTGTCGCCACAGATCGCTCCGGTGCACGGGCGGAAGTTGTGAAGCCCCAATGGCGAGGTGGTGCATGGAGTCGATAAGGAGGCCATCGTGGCGATCGGTGGCGCCTCTAACGGTCGCTTCTGACTGCTTGACGATCGGACGGGCATTAAATGCCCTTGTCCCCGCCACGAGTTAGGTAGGGGGCATCAGAGATAGTGGTTGTACCAACCCGTTTTTACTCTTTTTACCCTTCTATGCCGCCACTGTCAGTGACCCCTTTAGACTATAAAAGGGAGGCCCATGCGCACGAGAGAGGGTTCGGTTCCGGCCGGTTCGGTTCGACTCATTCGACACCACAAAGATACCCACGCCTCGAGCAAGAAATCAATAAGAAACGCAGCGCAGAGAGGAGTTTTATCTCTCCGAGAGCTCCGGCTGGGTAAATCCCTCGCCGACCTCGACCGCTCTTCAGGCGACCTCCGCCTCGCCGGACCGAGAAGGCCCTCGCCCCATAGGTGCTCGCTTTCCACGACATCTCTCGCGCGCTGTAGGGGCGCCGAGGTCAGCGAACTCGATCCGTCTCGCGCCACATCAACATCTTCATCGACATGCCACCGAAGAAGAAGACTTCAAGGTGGCTGCCCGTTCACGCCGATTCCACCACCACCGAGCAAACGGGCGGTGGGGTAGACGCAGCGGAGGAGCGGCGCCGGCGGGGACTCACATCGTCACCCGGTCCAAGGACAAGGCCCCGCAAGGTTCGGGCTCAAGACATCCACCGCACTCCTCCTGTGAGGTGCAGGATCGACAACGCCACGGTGCTCCTAGCACCGCATCGCTGGAACAAGGCCTGTCGGTGGGTCGCGGATGCTCAAGGCCAACATACACGCCAACACGCCGCACGAAGCGCAAGGCGGTCGCTCGGGCGAGATGTTGCTCCTACTAACACCGTTAGGAGTTTGAGCATGTCCTGCACTCGCCGCCACCACCGCCACCTAAGACTCAGAGGAAGGCCGCCCGAGCCCACCGCTTTAGATTACCCTCCGGCACGGACAAGATCGACGACCGGAGGGTCGCCATTTATAGCCTCATTGGCTTCGCTTAACGCCGACAAGCCCCGCAACCGAAAGCACGCCGGGTTACGGCCGACGCCAAAGCGGAAGCCGGTGGCGATAAGACCGCTGGGTGCCACCACCGCACTCCCGCCCAAGGCCAAGATCGCCGACTCGCCAGCCAACCTCGACACCGACTCCACCGCTGTCGTCGGACCCGCGAGCTCATTGTGATCAACGCCAAGTTCTCCAAGAATGACGACATGAAGACGCCAGATCAGACGAGCGCAGAAGAGAAGCGCAAGCGCCAATCGACCAGCGCTTAGGCCCACCGTCGATATGCATGCGCCAGGAACCAGCGACTTGTCAGACGCTGTAGGTCGCCTCGCTCACTCGTGAGTCGCGGCAAGTCCAAAGGGCTCCAAAGACCAAGAACTTTGCCGACGCCTACACCATCGCGGTGCAGCTGCCGGGCGCGACGAGAAGATCCTCGCCAACTACTTCCCATTGGTGCTCAAACCCAACGCCGATCTTGGCTCATGCACTTGCCGGACAACTCCATCTCTTCGTATGACCAGGCTATCAGTTTGTCGGCGCCTTCACAGCGCCACAAACCCCATGGCCAGAGAGCGATTTGCATCCGCCGCCTGTAAGGAAGGAGAACCTCTCAAGTAAGTACATACAGAGATTCACCAGTGCGCGTAACATCCTGCACGCCCATCCTACCGCCGTTATCGCTGCTCCATCGTAATGTGCGAATCGCAGGATGAGGGAGGAGATGGCGATGTGCAAAATCGAGATGTCGGCCGAGCTATATGCTCGCCGACAAGTGTGCACGGTCAAGAGGGAGGAAACTCCGGAGAGAGCGCAGGAGCGTATGATCTCGACAAGGAGGATGCCCTTCGGCAAGGAAGAACCGGAGGCGTAATAACAGAAGAGAAAGGCTAAGTATGTGCTAGTCGTCGAGCAGCCCCAAGAACGGAAGCGGCGCGCTGCAAGGCCAAAGCCGGTGACTCCGGCGAGGTTAGGTGGTCGCCGACAAGCGTGACGGCCCGACAAGCAAGATCGCAAGATCCATCGCACCAAGGGCCATGACCTCCAAGCCCGCAAGAAGGTTGAGCAGATGGCGAGCCGCAGAAGTGAATATGAGCGCCGCGACAAGGAGAAGGCCCAGAAGGTAGCGGAGGATCCGCAGAAGCATTTCGCCGGGGAGGGCGCCAAGGCAAAGGCAATGGGCAAGGAGACAGCCTCCCGCGCCGCGATAAGGATGAGGATGAGGACGAAGATGATGACATGGAGGAAGATGAGATCGACGATCAAGAGTTTCAAGGCAACGGAGGTTTTGTGCGCTGACGGCGGTGCTTGTCAAGACACCTTGCACCGCCAACTCAAGCAAAGTGCGGGGAGGTAAATGCAGCAGAACTATCACCGAATCGCGAAGCCCCCTGGCGGTCCAAGACGCCCATCGCCTTTGATGTTGAGGATGACCGATCGCGATCACCGCGGTCGGTGTTTGCCGATGTTGGTTACGCCAACCATCCGCAACCTCAAGGTCACGAAGATGTTGGTTGACGGCGGGCCGGCCTGAATCTGATCTCGTCCGCGGTGCTCAAGAAGCTCCAGATCCCCAACAGCTTGAAGAGACCGGTACCTTCCAATGAATCAACCCGGAAGGAGCAAGCCAAGGGGAAGATCACATTGCCGATGACGCTTGGCGGCGAGCTGAATTTCGTGACGAGAAAGTCACATTTCGACGTTGTCGATTTCCCATTGCCATACAATGGGATACTCGGCCGCCCGGCGCTTGCCAAGTTCATGGCAGCCTCTCACCACGCCTACAATGTGCTCAAGATGCCCGGTCCAATAAGTGTTATTTTTGTCCATGGCGACAAGAAAGACGACTTATCTCAGACCGGCAAGATCTACCGAGAAGCAAAGCAACCGCAGACAACGCGAAACCACTTGTCGCCAAGCTCCCTGGGGAAGAAGAAGGCAAGTCCGCAAGTGTAGCTCGATGCCCACTCCGGCAAGCGCACCTCTTCTGAGTGTCTGCGCTACCGCCGAGGACGCACCATCGAGCTCCACCGCAAGTGCAAGAAGGCAAAGACAGCTTCACCAGAGACCAAGAAAGTGGCGCCAAGGAGGACGGTGACCGGTGGTACCTTCACCATCGATTGCCACGCTTGATCCTAAATAGAAAGCGCCGCTGCTTGCTCCTCAGGCTTAATGTCGATGTGTTTGCATGGTAACCATCCGATATCCCCGGTGTTCCTAGGAAAGTAATTGAGCACCACCTTGCCGCGTCGCCTCACGCCGCCCGCCAAGGAGAGTTAGGAAGCAAGCAAAGGAGCGACAAGAGTTCATTGTCAAGAGATCAAGAAATTGGAAGCAAAGCAGTTCGGTCCGAGGAGTACTCCATCCAACGTGGTTAGCCAATCCAAGAGTCGGCGCAAAGCAAAAGGGAAGTGGAGGCTTTGTATCGACTTCGCAGATGTTAATAAAGCTTGTCCCAAAGATCCATTTCCTTGCCACGCATCGACTGATTGTCGACTCCACGGCGCAGATGTGATCCGCTTTCATTCCTTGATGCATACTCAGATATCACCGGATCTTCATGGCGTAAGAGGATGAAGAGAAAACCACATTCATTACTCCATGTGGCACGCATCGCTTTGTACGAATGCCTTTGACTAAAGAATGCCGGCTCAACGCTTTGCAGAGTAGTGGTCATGCTTTTGAGCCACACCGCACGTAAATGTAGAAGCTTACATGGATGACATAGTGGTCAAGAGCAAGGACAAAGAGACTCGATCAAAGATTTGGACGAGACTTTTGCAAATCTGCTGTAAGGTCAATCTCAAGTTGAATCGAGAAGTGTGTGTTTGGAGTTCCTTCCGCAAGCTTCTCGGGTTCTTTGTGTCGCAGAGGGGGATTGAAGCCAACCCCGACAAGATCAAAGCCATCGAGCGATTGAAGCCCCGAAGCGCGCCAAGGATGTGCGGAGGCTTGCTACCGTGTTCTTCGCTCTCAAGAGGTTCATTTCAAGTTCTGCTAGGCGCCCTACCATTTTCAAAATTTTGAAAAAGGTAGGTCCAATGAAATGGACTCGAAGCGGAGGCTGCATCGCAGGACTTGAAGAGATACCTATCCTCCACTCCAACACTTGTCGCACCTAAGCCACAAGAGAAGTTGTCGCTATATCCGCGGCAACCAATCAAGTGGTTAGTGCTGCGTTAGTTGCGGAGAGGGAGGCGGATGATGAGTCAACAACCGCTGCAAGCTTAATCCGGCGACAAGCTGTGGGGCTTCCCGACGAAGTTCTCGGGCTCGACAAGGATGGATCAGCACAAATATTTAAGAGAAATGTAAGAAGATGGTGCAAAGACCCGCCATTTTGTCGGTTCCCTTCGCAGGGGCTAGATCAAGGTACTGTGTGTGGTTGCTTTTCGCCTTCTCATGACCTCGAGGAAGCCGCGCCATTACTTTCAAGCACATGAGATCACGCTTGTCACCGCTTCGTTGAAGAGGATATTGCGTAATCCGTAAGCAATAGGCGTGATTCTCGAATGGGCGCTTAGAACCGCAAGCTTTGGCCTCAAGTTTGAAAGTACCTCAACTATTCGTGAGCCGAGCATTGGCAGAGTTCATAGCGAATGGACACCAACGCCGATGAAGAAACTCAGAGAGGAGCATCCCGCCAAGGAAGCAAGCAAAGAATGGATCCTCAGATTTTGATGGTGCCTTCACGCGCAAGGCGCCAAAAGGGCGCATTTACTTGTCGCACCCATCGGAGAGCACCTCAAGTACGTGGTCCAGATGCACTTTCCCAAGGAGCAAGCGACAAACAATACCGCAGAGTATAGGCTTGCTTGGGACTAAGGGTCGCGCAGAACTTGGGATCAAGAAGCTAATTGTCGGGTGACTCACGACTTGTCGTCCGCTGTTAACAAAGATTATCGAGTCCGCTGATGGAAGCCTACATTGGTGAAGTAAGAAAGCTAGAAGAATATTTTGACGGCCGCAGATGGAACACGCCCGAGAGCTCGTAATGACATTGCAGATGGCTCTGTCAAAGTGTGCCGCGACTCAAGCTACTGGGAACCAGGAATTTTTGTGCTCTGCTTAACTCAACCATCCGCCACACCATCGACCGGACAGAGCAAGAAGAGAAAGTTGGTCATCGCGACTACTTTCCGCAGAGCTCCCCAAGCCGCCGCCAAGAAGGTCCCTGTGATTAACACGAAAGTGCCGAGGGCCCGCTCCGACAAGCCCTAGGGTTTGTTTCGTTGAAGCAGACGCTCCCCGACAAGTCCGTGTCCCGACACGCTTATGGGAGCATCATGCTCCAAAGAGATCCTGCATCCTTGCCGAGAAGCGGATGTTCCCCAGCAAAGATTTGGCGCCTTTAGTCCTTGTCGCTGAGCCACAAGCTCCTGATGGGCACAGCAGATCGTCCAATTCCTTCAAACAGAGAACTTCCTAGGAGCAACAAGAAGCGAGAAAGTAGCCCGGAATCAAGTATGTACCAGTTTGTCGATGACATACTGCATGTAAGAAGATTCAACGAGTGAAATTAAAGTGCATTTCCGGGAAGATGGATGTAAGTTGCATGAGATACATGGAGGCATATGTGGTCACCACATTGGCAAGAAGAGCACTTGTCAAGCAAAGCCTTCCCAAGAAGGTTTCTTCTGGTCGACAGCCTCCAGATGCAACTACACAAGTAACCAAGTGTGAAGCGTGTCGGCCCACTCCAAATAGATACATCAACCACCAAGCTCTCCAGCAGTCCCTTTATCTTGGCCATTTTCGTCCGGGGCTCGACATTCTCGGCCCCTCTTCTCAAGATACGGATCGCCTCGAGTGCTCGCTATAATGAGCTAGAGCAAGAGCATTTGCTGACAAGATGACGCGCCTCCTCGAGGAAGATCGTCTTGAGGTTGCAGATGAGTTGCCTACTACGGTAAGCTTTTTGCCGCTACTATAGCCGCAGTTAACGCCAAGCTTCGAGAAGGAGAAGATAAAGATGTGGACCAAAGCGCCGCTCAAAGGATATGACCTGCCGGACGCGACGACAAAAAAGCTAAGTTGCCAAAGTTTGAGCATGGTCAGGTTTTAAATTTTAAGTTATATTCTTGAAC
Organism: Aegilops speltoides; assembly: GCA_021437245.1. Lineage (NCBI taxonomy): Eukaryota > Viridiplantae > Streptophyta > Magnoliopsida > Poales > Poaceae > Aegilops > Aegilops speltoides. Next base: position 63,049 of record JAHHZJ010002223.1, read on the forward strand.
GACCGTGCCTCGATGAAAAACTCATGCGCGGAGGAACTGCTCGTGGCTAAGTTAAGCCCTTACTTTGTTTCGAGTCCGCTCACAAGGAGAGTCGCCGCAACTAGCCCCAACAAGGTTTCTTGTCGGAAGCAACACCACCATTGGCAAAGTTGCCGATATTCCACTGACTGCGGCTCAAGGCAAGCGTGTTCCCACCGGCAAGTTCCCTAAAAAGCGTAGGGTAAAAACATACAAGGAATGGAGTCAAATAAAGGATGTAACGTAGCAAGCATTGCCCAGAATAAAGTTATATTACCAGAGTAACTTATTGCGACATTGACTAAATTATTCTCATAACTAAGATAACAATGACAAGGAACGGAGAAGAAGGGTGCGCCGGCACTGGTCCAACAAGCCGTTGTCTTTGGGGTCATGAGTACCAAGATTCATCCACGGCAAGACAGAGTTGCCGGGGGCTGCAATATCAGATAAGTCTTTCGTCCCTCATCATGCATCCTCTTATGGACTGGGGAATGCGAAGCCGCGTCCTCCCTGACCGTGCCTTGTATGGAGAACTCAGGCGCGGAGGAATCGACTGCGGGCTAAGTTATGCCTTTAACTTGTTTCGAGTCCGCCAACAATGAAAGTGTGTCGCAACTAGCCCCAACAAGGTTTCTTGCCGGAGCAACACCGCCGCAAGCAGGCCGATGTTCGACTCAGCGCTCGCGGCAAGCGTGTTCCCACCGGCAAGTTCCCTAAAAGCGTAGGGTAAAAACATACAAGGGATGAAATTGAGTAAAGGATATAGCATAGCAAGCATTCCCCTTTTTCATTAAAAAACACCCCACTCGGGTATAGTCCATAGAGGATGAAAAACATGAAAAAGAGGATTACAAGTTTTTAGATGCAGCTAAGGCCCAGAGGCTTACAAATTGAAAAGATAAGATGCCCGTAATCCCTTTCCTGTCCCTCTCTTCAGGAGGTAGGTCAAGGAGGCGAGAAGGGCAAAGGGCGCCTAGGCGAGCCACAGTGCGAAGACACCAAGAGAACATCCCGGGCCGCCCGAGGCTGGGACGGTGATGGCGGCGCGGAAGCGGGGCTCAAGACGGGCGGCAAAGGCGTCAAGACGCTGCCGAGGGCACTACGCCTCGACTCGACTTGACGGCCTTGTCGCCAGCCCTCTTCCCCTTCCGCAGCCTCCCTATGCCAGCCACCCAAGGAGACGACCCCGGGGAGTTCAAGGAGACGGCGACACAGATGATGGGGTCGCCGGTGACGCACGAAGCGGCGCCCGACACCTAGTCAGCCCGCCATCCCGCCGCCCGCTATCCTCGTCGTCATTGCCGCTCTCCTCCTTGTCACTCGCGCTCGGGAGCTGCGCATCGGAGGAGCTGCCCACGCAAAGACTTCGCCCGAGTACCAAGTCCTCAAGACCTTGACGGAGAGGAGATCGCCTCCATTAACTTAAAATGGAGGGTAAACCTCTCGTCAGTCAGGATACGGGCGAACGCCTTCCACCCCGGTTAAGATACATCACATTAGGAATTTTGGGAATACAACGCGAACTCGCGTCAGCCGATCCCACCCCTCATGTGCAATCTCGATGTCTCGGCAGGTCCAACTCCATCGCTTAGCAAACGGAGCCGAAGCCGAGGCGGCGACGAGGTGCAGCCTGAGCTTGGACGAAGAACTCGCAAGGGTCGCCCCTATATGGACCGCCATGGGAGAGGAACGCCGGGCGGAGGCGGCTTAGCGCGCCGCCCGTCCGCCTCTTCCCCGAGCGCCGACCTCGCCCTCGACCTCGCCCACGACTCACCCTCCCTCTTCCCTTATGGTCGGCTCGCCACCACGTATGAGGATGGGGAGGGATGCGCCGTCTGGCGGGCGACCCCGCCGCCATCGATGAAGGGCTCAGGTTCCCTTCTCCATGGCGAATGAGAGAAAGGGGAGAAGTCAAGAAAGGAGAAGATGAGAGAGTGCGGGCCAAGACTCCCTCCCGCTTCTTCTTAACGGGCGGGCGGGGCTCGCCGCCCTGGCCAGTAATCAGGCACGAGAAGAGCAGGAATCGGGCCGACCAGCCGCTTCGCCGAACGGCCCAGCTTCCCACTTTCCACCATCCGCGACCCCAAGTGCATGGGAGCCGTGGCGTGGATGCGAACCCAGGCGACGCACGCATTTCCTGGATTTAAGTATTACCCACGAGCTCTCCACCACGACGCTGATTGACGCAGTGTTGCTACTGGGAGGGCGCGGGGTACGGAGTCGATTTTTGTGGACCCAGTGCGCGTGTGCCGTGCTCTGCTGTTTGGGCACCGCCCAACAACAGCGGCACCTGTATGGCCGTAGCAGGGGGCTCCTGGTCGGTGTACTAAAGTAGGGGTACCTTAGTACCCGAACTTGTCTGCAGGCGGTCGCGGCGCCAGGGCGAGGGCTTGCCAAGGCCCGCCAAGATCCTCCGCTATTCCTATTTATCGCCATTCAAGAACAAAGTGTTAGCCGAGAAGACAAGGCCCCGGCAAGAGGAGCTTGTCGGGAAGGACAAGACCCCGGCAAGAGAAGCTTGCCGGGAAGGACAAGACCCCGGAAGAGGAGCTTGCGGGAAGGCCAACCAAGGCACTTCAGAAAACTTACCGCGATGTTCACAAGATCTCAAGAAGACCCGACGAGCGGCAAGCTCAAGGTGCGACAAAGACGAGACTGCGGCAAGGCGCTGTCATGGGGCACCACTCACGCTCTAGCTCACCCGACGACATGTCGCCATAGGATCGCCTCCTGGTGCATGTGGCGGAAGTCAGAAGCCCAGCGGTGCGGTGGCGCATGGAGTCGACAAGGAGGCCATCGTGGCGATCGGTGGCGCCTCAAGCGGCCGCTCTCAGACTGCTTGATTTAACCGGACGGGCATTAAATGCCCTTGTCCCCCGCCGAGTTAGGTAGGGCATCAGATAGTGGTTGTACCAACCTGCTTTTACCTTTTTACCCCTCTCTCTATGTCAGCACTGCCGATCCCCTTTAGACTATAAAAGGAGGCCCATGCAAGACGTAGAGAGGGTTCGGGTTCAGTCGGTTCGGTTCGACTCATTCGACACCACAAGATACCCACGCCTCGAGCAAGAAATGAATAAGAAACGCAGCAAGAGAGGGTGTTTTATCTCTCCGGAGAGCTCGAAGTGGGTAAAATCCCCGCCGACCTCGATCCGCTCTTCGTGCGACCCTCCTCCCTCTTAGGACCGAGAAGGGGCCCCGCCCCATAGGTGCTCGTTTTCCCACGACAGGAGTATAGTAATCCATTCATATGAACCAAGTGGCTCTAAAGCTATAGAAATGATATCATGTTTATTTCGTTTGAAATGTAGAGCATATGAATCTATTCCTATGAACCAATTGGCTCTAAAGGAAAAAAATCCTATAAAAATCATATCATATAGAGTTCCTATGATATTCCTCAACACTAAAGGATGGTTGAAATTGTCATGGTGATACGATGGTCTTTCTTTGTAGACTCCTCACCCATCTTTATAGTTACCTCTCAAGATGAATGAAATGATATATCTGAGGTATTCTACATGTGCAATTTGGTACACGAAAACTCAAGAAAAGTTTGCGAGGTTCAATTTTCAATAGAGCTATATGCACCTTGCATTTTGAACCGAGGAGCATACGGAAGTTGATAACACTCACGTGGAAGATTTGTGTGTAGGAGGAGTGGCTGTTCGTTAAATGACATGGCAAACCGACATCGCTGTCGGATGCCGATCTAACGGTTCTTATGGCGTTAAATCGGGAAAAGGCTTGTGGCTAACGCTTGTCGGATAATGATTTACTTGACACATGCATTACATTGATACGCGCCCCCTCTCTCTCACGCACACACACCCTCACGAAGTCACGACTCTCCCGAGTCCTCTTGCACTCTCGCACGTCCGACTCCACCATCTATCTCATAGTAGACGCCACGCACATATGTGCTCTTCACACCCTACCCTTAGAACATCTAAAAACAAAAGACGGCGCAAGACATTTTATTTTAGCTCACACGTCACACACTTATACTATTACTCTTATGCAAACGTTCTTTGGGCATAGTATATTGTACTCTCACGAGGGAAATGGTGCGCGATGCACTAGTTCTCTCACACCCATTCTCGGTACACGAGGAGCGCATTTTTTGAAGCCGTACAACAAAATCACTCCACTATATATAAAAGCAAGAGCCTTAGCGCTTTCTTTACTAGGGTTCCTCTCGCTCACTCTCTCATGCTCTCCAAATCTAAGCAAGACATAGGTGGCCACACCTCTCTCTCTCACTCACGGTGGTCACAAATCGCCGGACAACCTCGGCAAGGCGGGGTGTAGGTGCATCGCTCATGCCGTGTCGCAGGCGAGCGAGGAGACCAGCTGCCGCCAGCAGCGTCCCGATCGGCGGTTATGTCGTTTCTCCGAGAGAGCGCCACTGGAGGGCCTCGACCCTTCTTCCTCCTGCGGTATTGTGGCTAAGATGCGCCTCCCAACGCCGCCTTTGCCACATGCCGAGGACCCTCAGTATATATTCCTTCAAGCGCCTTGTTTCATCGCTCACTCTTCCCCTTCATGTGGATCCTTTTCTACTTCCGTCATTGTTCCAAAGCCACCTAGACTTCTACTATTATTAGAAGTAAAGCTAGTTCATCTGATCAACTCAAAGCGTTGGTTGAAACAGGAAGAAAGTGGGAAAGTCAGAGCATGAATCTAGGACTTGGTTCTAAGAGGAAACGGGGAAAGTAGTAATATCTGCCTTCGTTTAAATAACCGTATTTCATATTTGCATAAAACAGGTTGTTCATCTCCATATCGTTTAGGGATGTCTGCTCTCGTGTCGCTTCTATCTGCAATCAAAAGCACACACCTCGCTTTTAGTACAACTGTGCAAAATGAGATGGCTATCCTCGTTGCTGCCGCCTATCCTCCCGTCTTCAAGGTATCCCTACATTGGTAGTTACTAAGGTAGAATGACCAACGAATCTAAAAGAAGCCGATTCATACGTTTTACTTCGATTGCAAAGGCAGGGACGAGCTTAAAACAACCGCATCCTAGTCCGAATGCACTTTCTACCAGATTCATCCATGGACCTGAGGACTAGGCACCTGCCGTTGCCTGGCGGGTTTTTGGGCGTGTGCAGACAAGAGGCATTGTGGTCGCTTATTTCGCAAATAGTGGTGCTTAAATTTAGTGGAATGCACAAGAATTTCACTGGTCAAGATAATCGCATGGTTCGATTCAAAGATTCAAATTGAGACCACAATTATAATCGGTTATTCGGAATGAGAGAACCTAACCTGGATGGTGGCAACAAGAAAAAACCAGAGTGAACCCCGAAATATAAACTGTCGCCGAGGCCCTTTTGCTCGAGAGAAGCCTTGCTTGTTTTTTTCTGATTTGTAAACCTTCTCACAACTTTGTCTTTTGCTGTGAACTAGTATATGTTTGTTATGTTCTATGAATCATTGAGATGTATAAAATTGCTTAACTTACGCTTTTCAAGTTGTCGGTGTACTAAGGTAGGGGGTACCTCAAGTACCCCAACTTGTGCATCGGCGATCCATGACTTCCCGTAGTGGATCCACCAAATGCTTGCCGGAGACCATTTCCGCTCCATACCAAGCCATTCAAGAACAAAGTGTACAAGGCGAAGGTTAAGACCCGGAAGAGGAGCTTGCGGGAAGGCCGTTCTGTGCTCAAGGCTATATCGCTCATGCAAGCCTGGCGAGAGGAGCTCGCCGGGAGACTAGAAGATCACATCACGGAAGGCACGCCTCGGCGCCATCAGCGCGTCGGCGAGGGCCCGGAGCGACAAGTTACAAGCCGACAAGCCCCGGGCAAGCAAGATCAAGACCCGGCAAGGTACTTGCCGGAGTCAGACGCGTGCGCCGCGACTCGCCTCATCTCGCCCACGCCGCCTTCAAACCTTCTCGAGAGACGTGGCGGGTGGTCAGGCCGCATGAAGGGTGCGGTGGCACTCCACGGTGGTGGCTTCATCGCCGTGGCAAATGGAGACGCAAGGCGGGGAGCTTTTGGGGCGACGGCGACGGCATTTAATGCTCTTGTCCCCTCTGTCAAAAGTAGGTAGAATCCATCGTTGCTAATCAGAGTCGACTTGTTCCCAAGACTGCTCCAACTACCACCTCTTTACATTTTTACCCTCTCGCCCTACGCTGACACCGTCGGTGACCCTTGCCCTATAAAAGGAGGCCCATGCACAACGTAGAGGGGGTTCCGATCATTCACTACTCTCGCGAGGCTCGAACCCTTGGCAACTCTAGCGCCTGGGATTCGGCTTGTTCCACACACCACACCACCACTCGCCGCATTCTCGAGCAAGATCAAATACAACACAAAGCAGAAGAGGGTTTCTGCGACCATCGCGGCCAAGTGGGTAAAATCCTCGCGCACAAGACGCCTCGTCGCTCTCCCGTCGCGCTCGCCCTCGTCATCGAACACGAAGGGCCGCCCCGGCGGCCCCATAGGTGTCGCGCTTCCATCGCGCCCGACATCTTGCGCGCCGGTAAAGGCGTCGAGGTTATCTTGACTCTGATTGGCGTTCGCGCGCCGTTTTCTTCATCAACCTCTCCGGTTTATTCGTCAGCTTTCGCCGACAAGCGCGCCATGGCCTCAAGGCGAGAGCGAGGGTCGCAGATCCGTCTGCGTCTCAACCGCCCTTCCGGGCAGCGATGGGCGGAAGAGACGCCAATGGGAGGGTGGACACCGGCGAGGGCACTCGCGGTGCCACGAGATCTGCGGGGCGGATGACGCGCCTCGGTCTCCGCAGATCCACGTCCGTTTGGCCTACGGCTGCGCCAAAGCAGCCGCCATGCCACGAGGTGGTATCCGCTTTCTTGGGCAAGAATAGGCCGGAGGCTCGCGGGATGCTCCGGTTGCTTTGTCCGGACATGAGCCAGCGAAAGTGCGGGGCGAGGCCTTGCTCCTCCTATCGCTACTAGGAGTCCGAGCATGACATTCCTGCGCGCTTCGCTCCGCTCCCCTCCGCCCGGCAAGCGTGTCTCCTTGAACGCCACGCCGTCGTCGAGGACGCACCATCGAGCTCTAAGTCCGGCGAGGACAGCTCGCGCTCACTCCGACAAGCACGGCTCCTCGGGCGCTATAAGCCCGCAAAAGACAACATTGGTGCTCGTCCGACAAACGCACCTCCCGGTCTGCCGCTTATTGTCGCCGAGGACGCGCCATTGAGTTCCGCCGACAAGTCTTGAAGAAGCAAGAAAAGAAAAGCTAAATCGCTCGAGCCTTCGTGCAGGCACACCTTAATTCCACGCTTTTATTCATTATATCCCTCTCGCTCGGGCTCGTTTGTGCACAAAACACATCTTGTTGAGGAGCTGCTTGTGAACAACCGCACCCTTACTTTGCTTCAACACACTCAGCGAGTAAAGAGTGAGTGCTGACCGACCGGCGCCCTCGTTTGCGTTCGAGTCCGCTTTCGGCGGGATAAGCGCGTCGCCGCTTGGACACGGCAAGGTTGCTTTGCGGAGAAGCGACGCCGGTGGCTGCCGATGTCCCACTCGAGAAGCGCGTTAAGCGCGGCAAGTTCCCTAGAAGCGTGGGGTGAAACGCACAAAGGGCGAAGGTAGAGGTGTAACATAGCAAGCCCTTGCCGTGAGATGTCCTTCGTATGAGAGGCTTGTGCGCGAGAGGAGCCAAGTCGTGGTCGATTCGTGCTTGTTTTGTTTCCGAGTCCGCTCAACAAACACAAGTGTGTTTCTTTGCACCTTATCTTGCTTTCGAGCACGCTCGACAAGTTAAGCGTCATATGGCCCGGCAAGGTTGTTTGCCGGAAGCGACGCCACCAGCGGGCTGTCCCGCGGTCGATAAGCGTGTTTGCCCCGGCAAGCTCCCCAAGAGCATAGAGTACCAACATACGAAGGACAAAGCTCGGCATCGTGATTGCGTAGTCAAGATTTATATACACATACATGTGCGTTGGCGATTGCATATCTACATCATTTGTTTTTATGGCTGCAATTGCGGCGACAAGGAGGAACAAAAGATCACACCCGCACTGGGCCCGGCAAGCCGTGGTCGCCGGGCCGTGTGGTGCCAAGGTTCTTCTTGGCGAGCCAGCCTCATTTGAAATTGCAAGCATCGAGATTCATCTCCGGCAAGCTAGTGTTCTTTGGGGCTGCGATTTCAGATAAGTTTTCATCCCTCGTCATGCATCCTCTCATGGACCGGGAGATGCGGGATTGCGTCTTTGAACGGCGTGTCTTGTGAAGACCCGTGCGTGGAGGCGAAGTCGTGGCCCGATTCGCGTGCTTGGTTTGTTTCCGAGTCCGCTCAACAAACACAAGTGTGCCGCTGCACCCTTATCTTGCTTCGAGCATGCTCGACAAGTTAAGCGTCATAGCCCGGCCCGACAAGGTTGCTTGCCGGAAGCGACACCACCGGCAAGGCTGTCCTGATCGATAAGCGTGTTAGCCCGGCAAGCTCCCGATAGCGTAAGAACACACAAGGCCTTGATCAAGTAAAAGACTCGATCCGGCAAGCTTTCCCTCTTTTCATTAAAAACATCGGTTTAGTACAAGTCCATAGAGGATGAAAAACATGATAGAGAGGATTACAAGTTCTTAAATCGACTAATGCTGAGGGCTTACAATTTAAAAGATAAGGTGCCCGTGATCCCTCTCTGTTTCTCATTCGGGAGTTCGGGAGGTAGGTCGAGGCCCCGAGCAAGATAAGCTTGCTGGGGAGGAGGCCGACAAGAGGAGCTTGTCGGGAAGGCAAGAGCGCCTAGGAGGCGTGGCGGTGGCCTTGTGCCAGTGCGCAGAGGCTGCGCAAGGTGGCGGGCATGGGAGCGCATGCGGAGGCCAGACGCCGAAGACACCAAGAGAACACCGGGGCGGCCGGGGAGCTTGGCGAGTCGGGCGTCGGAGGCGAGCTTGAAGGCGGAGTGGTGGGACATCGCGCGGGGCACCTCGCCTCGTACTCGGACTTAACGGCCTTGCCGTCCCCTCTTCCTCTTCTGCTGCCTCTCTCGCCAAATGCCGCCAAGGAGGCGGCCCGGGGAGTTGAGGAGGCAGGCAACGGAAGATGGGGTTGCGGTGGCGAATGGCGGCAGCGGTGTCCAAGCGCCTAGTCGGACCCGCCATCCCGTCGTCGCTGTCGCTCCCTCCTCGTCACTCTCGCTCGAGGAGGGCGCCATATCGAGGAGCTATCCACACAGCCAGGCACCGGGTTCCATAGTCGCCGAAGACCTTGGCGGCGAGGAGGTCGCCATCCATTAACGAAATGGAGGTGAACCCCTTCGTCAAGCTATGGATCCGGCGAATGTCTTCCACCCTCGGTCGAAGAACATCCGCCGGAAATTTGGGACACGACACTCACCCAGTGCCGCTGATCCCATGACCCCTCATGTGTAACTCCATCCGTCGGGTGGATCCGGTCCCATCGCGTCCATAAGCAGGACCGGCGGCGGGCGGCGACGACGAGGCGCCCGTGAAAGCTTGATGAAGAACTCCGGTCATCTCGGTATGGACCGCGCCGTGGTCGAGGCGCCCGGAGGGCAGGGGAGGCACGTCACCACGACCGCCTCTCCCGGCCGCCTCGGCCACGCCCTCGGCCCGTCACGACCACGCCCCTCCCTCTCCCTCTCGGGCGGCTCCGCCGCCCGGGAGCGAGATGGGGGTGGTGCGCTGCCTAAGCGACCCTCGCCGCCACCGATTGAAGAGCAGGATTCCCTCCTTCCATGGCGGCAAGAAGAGCAGAAGATAAAGGTGAAGAGAGAGTGGATGAGTGTGGCCATTGTGCCCTTCCGCCCCTTTTAAAGGGGCGTGGGAAACTCAACCGCCCGCTCAGCCAATCGTAAAGCGAGGAGGCGGAGGGGCGGGCCGGCTACGCCTCTCCGCTCCGTGGCGGCCTCGGCCTCCCGCCGCCGCCCGACCCCCATGCATGAGGCTGGGCGTGGCAGCGGAACGGGCGGGTGAAGCGACCCGCTTCTGCGCCACGATCACGGGTGGATGCCTTAAAAGGCTCCATCGCCGCCCGTCTCCACGCGCAAGCCAATCGGCGCGTGCGTTTGAAGCGGCGGATCGAAGCAGATTCGACGCGCCATGGGCTTCGCGTGTGCCGACCTTGCCTTTGGGCACAGCCCAACGGCGCTTCGGCACCGTGTATGGCCGAGCCGGGGCTCTGTCGGTGTACTAAGGTAGAGGTACCTCGGTACCCCAACTTGTCTGCACGGCGATCCTGACTTCCGTATTTGGATCCACAAATGCTTGCGGAGACCATTTCCGCTCCATACCAAGCCATTCAAGAACAAAGTGTACAAAACGGAAAGGTTAAGACCCGAAGCAAGAGGAGCTTGCCGGAAGGCCGTTCGAGCTCAAGGCTATATCGCTCATGCAAGCCCACAGCGAAGGCTTCGCCGGGGAGACTAGAAGATCACATCACGAAAAGCGCGCCTCGGCGCCATGCGCGTTGGCGAGGGCAGGGGCGACAAGTTACAAGCCCGACAAGCTCCGGGCGGCAAGATCAAGACCCGACAAGGTACTTGCGGGAGAGTCGTGCGTGCCGCACTCGGCTCATCGCCTGCAGCACGCGCCTTGACCTTCTCGAGAGGCAGCGTGGCGGGTGGGTCATCTTTGCATGAAAGGTGCGGTGGCACTCCAGTGGTGGCTTCATCGCCGTGGCAAATGGAAAGCATAAGGCGGGAGCTTTTAGGCGCACAGCGGCGGCATTTAATGCTCTTGTCCCCTACATCAAAAGTAGGTAGAATCCCTTTGTTCAAGCAATCATAGGCTGCTTTGTTCCATTTTGTTCCAACTACCACCTCTTTTACATTTTACCCCTCGCCCTCGTTGACACTGTCGGTGACCCTTGCCCTATAAAAGGAGGCCCATGCACTGCGTAGGGGGTTCGATCATTCGCTACTCTCGCGAGGCTCGAACCCTTAGCAACTCTAGCGCTGGGATTGGCTTGTTCACACACCACACCACCACTTTCGCTCGCATTCTCGGCAAGATCAAATCAACCAAAAGCGGCAGTAGGGTTTCTGCGACCATCGCGGCCAGTGGGTAAAATCCTCGCCAGCGCGCCGCCTCGATCTGCTCTCCGTCGCCCTCCGCCCTCGTCTGCGGAACACACGAAGGGCCGTCCCAGCTGGCCCATAGGTGTCAGCCTTCCATCGCACCCGACACAAGTTTTTTATGAAGAGCGAGTTTAATGTGAGTGTTCCACATGGTATTGGACCGGTGATGTGAAAGTTTGGAATTTACTACATTGTGGCCTCAATTAAGCTGCATGAACCACTATAACAAGATACATAGTTGCTTATATGTCGGATAGCAGATTGTTGATTGTTAGTCGATAGCCTAGTGTTGAAGCGACTGAGCCAATGTGCGTGTTTTGCTGTTGCTCACAAGTGGGAGTGCACCAACAGTGTTTACAAAGTACTTATGTATCGTCGGTATACGGTTCTCGAGCAGAGTGCTCTATTTCATCAAAACACACCTTTGCCAGTATGATAAACCATGACAACTTATGTCTTACCATGCCATATTCATGAAAAACTAGTGAGGGCGCATCTGTTTGGCCGACAATTATGATGGTTCTCACATGATTCACGGGCACACAAAAGTAGCGGCGGTTCCATAGGCCAGTTCAAGCAGTACTAGCCGGAGGGTCGATATGAGCAAGGTTAGGATAATTAGACACAATCAAACTACTATTAAACACTAGTAGGTGACTATTTCATGCCTCGATCTAATTTGAAATTTGGACACAAGGCGGACCTTGCCATGAACATCATCGAGGGCGTCCATGACGGCTCAATCTGTGAACCTTCATGAAGACAACCTTGTGACCTTGCCAGCGATAAACTTGTTTGTGGAGGCATGCCACGTCATCTTCATGCGTAAGCTTGACAAGAACACGGTATGCCTCACAAACAAAGGGTAGCTTTGAACTTCTTGTGTCAAGACACCTGAATGACATGCACGACAACGGTGAAGGCTGAATACAACTCTTCATTGGTATAACCGCAAATGGCTTCGAGGATCGTCGTCCATTTAGCATCATGCTTTTATATCAATATTTATTGCATTATGAAACTGTTATTACACATTATATCTCAATACTTATGGCTATTCTCTCTTATTTTACAAGGTTTACCATGAAGAGGGAATCTTTGCTGGTAGAATGCAGGTCTGGTGGAAAAGGAGCAAATGTTGAAACCTATTCGCACAACTCCAAAAGATCTGAGACTCCACGAAACAACTTTTGGAATTAATAAAATTTATGGGCGAAATAAATAGGCGGGGCCCACACACACATCCGAGGAGGCAGGCGCCCCAGTGCGCCTCCTATCTCCTGGGCCTGGTGGGCCTCCGGCGTCCATCTTCTGCTATATTATTACTTTTCCTGGAAAATATCGGGCAAGCTTCTGGACGAAACTCCACCATACGAGGCGGAACCTTGGCGGAATCAATCTAGGGCTCTGCGGAGCTCTTCCGTGGGACACTTCCCTCCGGGAGGAAATCATCACCAACATCATCACCAACGATCCTCTCATCGGGGGGGGCGATCTCCATCAACATCTTCACGGCACCATCTCCTCTCAAAACCCTAGTTCATCTCTTGTATCCAATCTTGTATCAAAACCACAAATTGGTACACGTGGGTTGCTAGTAGTGTTGATTACTCCTTGTAGTTGATGCTATTTGGTTTACTTGGTGGAAGATCATATGTTCAGATCCTTTATGCATATTATTACTCCTCGATTATGAACATGAATATGCTTTGTGAGTAGTTATGTTTGTTCACGAGGACATGGGTGAAGTCTTGCTATTAGTAGTCATGTGAATTTGGCATTAGATTCGATATTTTGATGAGATGTATGTTGTCTCTCCTCTAGTGGTGTTATGTGAGCGTTGACTACATGACACTTCACCATTATTTGGGCCTAGAGGAAGGCATAGGGAAGTAATAAGTAGATGATGGGTTGCTAGAGTGATGAAGCTTAAACCCTAGTTTATCGTTGCTTCATTAGGGGTTGATATGGACCCATATGTTTAATCTTGTGGTTAGGTTTACCTTAATACTCCTTTTTGTAGTTCGGATGCTTGCAATAGGGTTAATCATAAGTGGGATGCTTGTCCATGTTAGGCGGTACCCAAGTGCGGTCCACCCACATATCAAATTATCAAAGTACCGACGCGAATCTTATGAGCGTGATGAAAACTAGTTTGACGATAATTCCCAATGTGTCCTCGGGAGCTCCTTCTTCATTATTAGAATTTGTCGGGCTTATCCTTTGCTACATAAAGGATTGGGCCACCTTCTGCATTTTATTTACTTTATTTACTTTTTGCTTGTTACTATTTATCTTATCACAAAACTATCTATCACCTACTATTTGATGCTTGCAGAGAAAACCTTCTTGAAAACGCTTATCATTTCATACGCTCCTTGTTGGGTTCGACACTCTTACTTATCCAAGGACTACGATAGATCCCCTATACTTGTGGGTCATCAAGACTCTTTTCTGGCGCCGTTTCGTGGCGTGGCGCTCTTGGTGAGTGGAACTTGGTAAGGAAACATTTATATAGTGTGCTGAAATTTTACATTACTTGTCACTATGGAAACTAATCCTTTGAGGGGCTTGTTTGGGGTATCTTCACCCCACCGGAGAAAACAAAGAGATGCTCCTCAACCTCTGAACCTTATGAAAATATTCACTTTGAGATTCCTTGGTATGATAGAAAAAGCGCTAGCTAATCCTTTTGTAGGAGGCGGAACATTGCATCCCGACTTACACCTTATCTTTGTGGATGAAGTTTGTGGATTATTTAAGCTTGCGGGTATTCCGATGATGTTGTCAAAGCGAAGGTCTTCCTTTATCTTTGAAGGAGATGCAATGACATGGTATAGGCTATGTGATGATCGAGATATTGGAATTATAAGCGATTGAAGTTGGAATTTCACCAGAAGTTCTATCCTATGCATCTTGTTCATCGTGATCATAATTACATATATATTTCTGGCCCTTGAAGGAGAAAGCATCACTCAAGCTTGGGGGAGGCTTAAGTCAATGTTGTATTCATGCCCCAATCATGAGCTCTCTTGGGAAATGATTATTCAGAATTTTTATGCTCGACTTTCTCTTGATAATCGCAACTTGCTCGATACTTCTGTCTTTGGTTCCTATATCTTTGAAGACTATTGATTTCAAATGGGACTTATTGGAAAGAATTAAGCATAACTCTGAAGATTGGGGTTCGACGATGGTAAGGAGTCGGTGTGACTTACCTAAGTTTGATTGTGTTAAATCTTTTATGGATACCGATGCTTTCCATGGATTTAGCTCTAAGTATGGACTTGACTCTGAGATAGTAGCTACTTTTGTTAAACTTTTGCTACTCACGTTGATCTCCCTAAAGAGAAGTGGTTTAAATATAATCCTCTGTTGAAGTGAAAGTAGTTGCACCTATTACGATTGAAGAAGACTATTACATATAGTGAGCCCATTATTCCTCCGCTTATGTTGAAAAACCTCCTTTTCTGTTAGGATAAAGGATCATGTTAAAGCTTATTTGTTGTTCGTAAGAGTAATACTAGGACCTATACACCTCTGAGCAAATTAATGTTGAACACTGGTATTGCTATGATTAAAGATCTTTTGGATGAGGACTTAGATGGGCATGTTATATCTTTCTTGGGTGAAGCGCTAATATTGCTAGACCCATTACTAAGACACGTAGACACATTGTAGGGACGCATGTTATTCTGTTAAAATAGGAGATCATTGTTATCATGGTTTATGTGATATGGGTGCTAGTGCTAATCACGATACCTTATGATCTTTATAAAGAAATTATGCATGATATGGAACCTATTGAATTAGAAGACATTGATGTTACTATTAAGCTTGCCAATAGGGACACCATTAAACCTATTGGGATTGTTAGAGATGTTGAAGTCTTGTGTGGGAAGATTAAATACCTTGCTGATTTTCTTGTTCTTGGTTCCCGACAAGATGATTTTTGTCCCATTATTTTTGGTAGACCCTTCTTGAATACTGCTAATGCTAAGATTGATTGTAAGAGGAAGGTTGTCACTGTTGGCATAGATGGTACATCTCATGAGTTTAATTTTGCCAAGTTTAGTAGACAGCCTCGTGAAAAGGAACCACCTAGTAAGGATGAAATTTTGGTCTTGCTTCCATTGCTGTTCCACCAACTGATCCATTAGAACAATATTTGCTAGACCATGAAAACGATATGTTTATGAAAGAAAGGGAAGAAATAGATGAAGTGTTCCTTAAACAAGAACCTATGCTAAAACATAACCTTCCCGTTGAAATTCTTGGGGATCCCCCTCCACCCAAGGGTGATCCCGTGTTTGAACTCAAACCATTACCTGATAATCTTAAGTATGCTTATCTTGATGAAAAAGAAATATATCCTGTTGTTATTAGTGCTAACCTTTCAGAGAAAGAAGAAGAAAGATTATTGAAAACTCTGAAGAAGCATAGAGCTGCTATTGGATATACTCTGGATGATCTTGAAGGCATTAGTCCCACATTATGTCAACACAAAATTTCAGTAGAGAAAGATACCAAACCAGTTAGAGATCCTCAAAGACGATTAAATCCCAAAATAAAGGAAGTGGTAAGAAAGGAGATACTAAAGCTCCTTGAGGCAGGTATTATTCATCCGTTTCTGATAGTGAATGGGTAAGCCCAGTCCATTGTGTCCCTGAGAAGGGAGGTATTACCGTTGTTCCTAATGATAAAGATGAATTGATCCCACAAAGAATTATTACAGGTTATAGGATGGTAATTGATTTCCGTAAGTTAAATAAAGCTACTAAGTAAGATCATTACCCTTTACCTTTTATTGATCAAATGCTAGAAAGGCTATCCAAACACACACATTTTTGCTTTCTAGATGGTTATTCTGGCTTCTCTCAGATACCTGTATCAGCGGGGGATCAATCTAAAACTACTTTTACTTGCCCTTTTGGTACTTTTGCTTATAGACGTATGCCTTTTGGTTTATGTAATGCACATGCTACCTTTCGAAGATGCATGATGGCTATATTTTCTGATTTTTGTGAAAAGATTTGTGAGGTATTCATGGATGACTTCTCCGTTTATGGATCCTCTTTTGATGATTTTGAGCAACCTTGATCGAGTTTTGCAGAGATGCGAAGACACTAGTATCGTCCCTAATTGGGAAAAGTTTCACTTTATGGTTAATGAAGGCATTGTCTTGGGGCACAAGATCTCGAGAGGTATTGAAGTTGATAAAGCCAAAGTTGATGCTATTGAAAGGATGCCATGTCCCAAGGACATAAAAGGTATAAGAAGTTTCCTTGGTCATGCGGCTTTTATAGGAGGTTCATTAAGGACTTTTCTAAAATCTCTAGGCCTCGACTAATTTATTGCAAAAAGATATTCCTTTTGTTTTTGATGATGATTGTGTAGAAGCATTTGAAACACTCAAGAAAGCTTTGATCACTCCACCTATTGTTCGACCACGATTGGAATTTACCTTTTGAAATTATATGCGATGCTAGTGATTATCTTTGTAGGTCTTTGTTTTAGGGCAAGAGTCGATAAGAAATTGAATGTTATCCGGTATGGTAGTAAGACTCTTGATCTTGCCGGAGAGAATTATGCTACTCTTGAAAAGAGTTCTTAGCGTTACATTTGCATGTGATAAGTTTAGACCTTATATTGTTGATTCCAAAGTTACTATTCACCTTGATCATCTTTGCTATTAAATATCTTATGGAAAAGAAAGATGCTAAGCCTAGACTCATTAGATGGGTTCTCTTGCTCCAAGAATTTGATTTGCATATTATTGATAGAAAGGGAGTGAGAACCCGTTCTGACAACTTGTCTAGGTTAGAGAATGTTCTTGATGACCCATTGCCTATTAATGATAGTTTTCCTGATGAACAATTAGCGGTCGTCAATGCTTCTCGTAGTGCTCCTTGTTATGCTGATTATGCTAATTACATTGTTGCTAAATATATACCGCCTAGTTTCACATACCAGCAAAAGAAAAAGTTCTTTTATGATTTAAGACATTACTTCTGGGATGATCCACACCTTTATAAAGAAGGAGTAGATGGTATTATTAGATGTTGTGTGCCTCAGCATGAACAGGAACAGATCTTACGCAAGTGTCACTCTGAATCCTATGGAGGACACCACGCTGGGGACAGAACTGCACACAAGGTACTACAATCTAGTTTTTATTGGCATACTCTTTTCAAAGATGCTCGTAAGTTTGTCTTATCTTGTGATGAATGTCAAAGAATAGGTAACATCAGTAGACGTCAAGAAATGCCTATGAATTATTCTCTTGTTATTGGACCGTTTGATGTTTGGGGCTTTGATTATATGGGACCTTTTCCTGCCTCCAATGGTTATACACATATTTTAGTTGTTGTTGATTACGTTACTAAGTGGGTAGAAGCTATTCCAACTAGTAGTGCTAATCATAACACTTATATTAAAATGCTTAAAAAGTTATTTTTCCAAGGTTTGGAGTCCTAGATATCTTATGGTGATGGTGGTTCACACTTTATTCATGGTGCTTTCAGTAAGATGCTTGCTAAGTATGATGTCAATCATAGAATCGCATCTCCTTATCACCCAGATCTAGTGGTCAAGTAGAGTTGAGCAATAGAGAGCTCAAATTAATTTTGCAAAAGGCGTGAATAGATCTAGAAACAATTGGTCCAAAAACTTGATGATGCATTATGGGCCTATAGAGCGCATACAAAAATCCTATGGGTATATCTCCATATAAGATGGTTTATGGAAAAGCATGTCATTTACCTCTTGAACTTGAACATAAAGCATATTGGGCTATTAAAGAGCTCAATTATGACTTCAAACTTGTCGGTGAGAAAAGGTTATTTGATATTAGCTCACTTGATGAATGGAGAACCCAAGCATATGAGAATGCCAAGCTTTTCAAAGAAAAGTCAAAGCCGGCATGATAAGAGGATACAAAAGCGTGAGTTTAACGTAGGAGATTATGTGTTATTGTTCAACTCGTTTAAGATTCTTTGCAGAAAACTTCTCTCAAAATGGGAAGGTCCCTACGTTATCGAGGAGGTCTATAGTTACGGTGCTATAAAATCAACAACCGAAGGCACAAATCCGAGGGTGGTAAGCGGTCAAAGAATTAAACGTTATATTTGAGTAATCCTATCAATGTTGAAACTAATATTATTGAAACCATAACCCCGAGGAATACATAAGAGACACTTTCCGAGCGTTCCGGACTCGAAAAGGCATAGGTACGTGAATGCGGTAAGTAAACCAACTCCAAAACAACTCTAATGGCAATTTTATCAGTTTTGGATTATTTAAATATTTTAGGAAGAAAGAAGTAGTACGAAAGGGACACGAGGCTCCCATGAGAGGGCGCCCCCGTGTAGTGCGCCCCTCTCATGGGCACTCTGTGCCTCCCAACTCCGTTTTTCTTGTATATTACGTATTTTGGTCGGTAAAATTCATTATATATACTCCGAAGGTTTTGACCACCGTATCACGCAAATATCCTCTGTTTTCGTTTATTTCTCGCTGCATAATAAAGCAAGATGTCTTCAGAATCGGTTGGGGAGAGCTAGGTGTCTCACCCAACGACAGTCCGAGAGCAAATAGCAATGCCTACCAATTTGGATCATCAGCGGAGGATGAGATGGAGGTGATTTGAAAGGATAGATGCCATGGAGGAAGATCAAGAAAGTTACCTCTTGTCTCCAAGCGAAATTCACTATGGGGAACTACCTAGCCTGGTGTCCTCCCTTGGTCACCCTTCCAACCCTAGATTTCTTTCTTATGAAAGTATGAAAAAGAGTTTTTCTTGTTCTCCAGAAGCTATGCAACACCCTTGGGTAAAAGGAGCTTTGTCCGTTACGGGCAAGCTCCGTAAACAAAATATGGACCTCAAACAACAAGTAAATAAGCTTGAGGAGGAGAACCGTATCCTGAAGGGCATCATCGCCAAGAAGATCATGACACCAACCGTGAAGAAGGAGAAATAATCACATGGGTATGGGCACTCCCCTTGGCAACTGCCTAGCTTGGGGGAGGTACCCCGGTATCGTATCACCATCACACTCCTATCTTTACCGCTTTATTTAGTTCTATCCTTTTAGTAGTATCTTGATCTTTTAGTTCGAAGTTTTGATATCAAGTAGTTTTGAGTTTTGCTTTGTGATCTCTTTATGTATCGAGTCTGTGTGCTATCTATAATAAAGATTAGTGTTGAGTCAAGGGCTTTGCCATGTTGCTATGATCTTGTGAAAGTAGAAAGAACAAAAGAGTTCATATTGATCTTATGGATAGTGATAACTTCACACATAGAAAGTATGAGGCATAAAAATTGTTGAGAGTTGATGGATGTAGCCTTGGTCATCATTGCAATTAATAGGAAGTGATAAGGAAAGAGGGGTTAACATATAAATATATTATCTTGGACATCTTTTATGATTGTGACGCACTCTTTAAGTATGACATGCTAAAAGAGTTGACGTTGGACAAGGAAGACAACGTAATGGTTTATGTTTTTCGACATCTCAGTTAAAGTATATTGTCATTGACCTTCCAAACATGTTGAGCTTGCCTTTCCCCCTCATGCTAGCCAAATTTCTTGCACCAAGTAGAGATACTACTTGTGCTTCCAAATATCCTTAAACCCAGTTTTGCCTTGAGAGTCCACCATACCTACCTATGGATTGGGTAAGATCCTTCAAGTAAGTTGTCATCGGTGCAAGCAATAAAAATTGCTCTCTAAATATGTATGACTTATTAGTGCAGAGAAAATAAGCTTTGTACGAACTTGTTGTGGAAGTAATAAAAGCGACGGATTGCTTAATAAAGGTCCACATACAAGGGGCAATATAAAGTGACGTTCTTTTGCACTAAGATTTTATGCATCAACCCTAAACGTCATGACAACCTCTGCTTCCCTCTGTGAAGGGCCTATCTTTTACTTTATGTTTTTACTTTATGCTTGAGTCAAGGTGATCCTCACCTTTCCCTTTTCATTTTTATCCTTTGGCAAGCTCCTCGTGTTTGAAAGATCATGATACATATATCCAATTGGATGTAAGTTGGCATAGGCTATTATTGTTGACATCACCTAAAGGTGAATATGTTGGGAAGCGACACAATAAGCCCCTATCTTCTCGGTGTCCTTTGAAACTCTATAACCTCAAGTATTGCGTGAGTGTTAACAATTATAGGGGACTACTGAGATAGTTGAGTATGTGAGCTTCTTTGAAAAGTTCTATTATTGACTCTTTACGATGTTACGATAAATTGCAATTGCTTGATAGTGAGATTATAGTTTGTTAGTTCCCAATGAAGTTTTTGAACCATACTTGACATTGTGAATTGCTTATTACTTGAACATAGGAAATCATATGACAAAATCCATACATGTTCTTTGTTATTAGAATGATCATGATGCCCTCATGTTAGTATTTTATTTTTATCGATGCCTCTATCTCTAAACATGTGGACATATTTTTCGATTTAGAACTCCGCTTGAGGACAAGTGAGGTCTAAGCTTGGGGAGTTGATCGTCCATTTTGCATCATGCTTTTATATCAATATTTATTGCATTATGGGGTTATTACATTATATCTCAATACTTATGTCTATTCTCTCTTATTTTACAAGGTTTACCATGAAGAGAATCTTGGAAATTGGAATTCGGTGGAAAAGGAGCAAACGTTGGAAACCTATGCACAACCCAAAAGATCACGAGACTCCACGAAACAACCTTTTGGAATTAATAAGAATTTATGGGCGAAAAAATAGGCGAGGGCCCACACCATCGAGGAGGCAGTGGGCGCCCCTAGGTGACCCTCTATCTCTGGGCCTGGTGGGCCTCCGTCATTCATCTTCGCTATATTATCACTTTCCCTAGAAAAATCATGGCTGACTTGCGAGACGAAACTCCACCGCCACGAGGTGGAACCTTGGCGGAATCAATCTAGGGCTCTGGCGGAGCTGTTCTGCCGGGGACACTTCCCTCCGGGAGGGGAAAATCATCACCAATGTCATCACCAACGATCCTCTCATCCGGGAGGGTCGATCTCCATCAACATCTTCACTAGCACCATCTCCTCTAAAAACCCTAGTTCATCTCTTGTATCCAATCTTGTATCAAAACCACAAATTGGTACATGTGGGTTGCTAGTAGTGTTGATTACTCCTTATAGTTGATGCTATTTGGTTTACTTGGTGGAAGATCATATGTTGAGATCCTTTATGCATATTATTACTCCTCCGATTATGAACATGAATATGCTTTGTGAGTAATTCGTTTGTTCACGAGGACATGGGTGAAGTCTTGCTATTAGTAGTCATGTGAATTTGGTATTCATTCGATATTTTGATGAGATGTATGTTGTCTCTCCTCTAGTGGTGTTATGTGAGCGTCGACTACATGACACTTCACCATTATTTGGGCCTAGAGGAAGGCATAGGAAGTAATAAGTAGATGATGGGT
>JAHHZJ010002224.1:0-53582 GCA_021437245.1 Aegilops speltoides
GAGGTCGGTCGGGCCTTCATCCCTACCGTCGAAACAAGATTGGACTAGTAACGGTAAGCATATTGAACAACATCAACGCCCCAACACTTTGTGTTCTACTCGTGCAAAGTCTCAAATGACCTAGCTCATGATGCCTTTGTTGGGGAGCTGGCGAAATTCAAAAATTTTTCCTCGTGTCACCAAGATCTATCTATGGAGAAACCACACGAGGAAGGAGAGTGCATCTACATACCCTTGTAGATGCTAAGTAAAGGCGTTCAGAAAACGAGTTGAAGCAGTCATACCGTCGTGATCCAAATCACCGGAGATCCTAGTGCGAGCAGACGGCACCTCCGCGTTCAACACCGGTCGCCGGTGGCGTCTCCGTGCCTTGATCCAGCAAGGAGAGGGAGGGTTGAGAAGACTCCATCCAGCCCTGGGCGTGGTGGTGGTGGAGGCGTGGCAATCTCGAGGCCAGCCCAGAGGAGGGGAGGGGAGGCTGGCCGGGAACTTGTGTGGCTGCCTCCCACCCCATATATGGGTCAAGGAGGGGGCCTGCCCCTCGATCAATCGAGGAGGCGGCCAAAGGGGAGTGCCTCCCAAGTCAAGTGGAGGCCCTCCCTGGGTTTCCTCCCCCATGCGCATGGGCCTTGGGGGCTGGTGCCCGGCCCTTGGCTAGGCGCCCCCTACAGCCCATGCTCTTTGTATTGGACGTGTGGAACAATTTCCGGACCTCCGGACCCCTCAGAATCCTCCGGAACCTTAAAACTTCACAATACCGAAAAACCGAACTTTTTGGAACGAACAACAACTTTCCATATATAAATCTTTACCTCCGGACCATTCCGGAACTCCTCGTGCGTCCGGGATCTCATCCGGGACTCGAACAACATTCGTAACCACATACAAACTTCCTTTATAACCCTAAGCGTCCCGAACCTTAAGTGTAGACCCTACGGGTTGGAACATGTAGACATAAAAGGCGTTCTCCGCTCAATAACCCCGGGATCGGATACCAATGTTGGCTCCCACATTTCCCGATGATCTCATCGGATGAACCACGATGTCGGACTCAATGATCCGTATACAATTCCCTTTGTCTACTTATGTACTTGCCGAATTCGATCGTCGGTATACGATCCTTTTAATCTTTCGGCAAGTCTCTTTTCGTTCGTAACACATCATCCGTGATCAATCCCTTGGTCAATTGCACATATGATGTCCCTACAGTGGGCCCGAGATACCTCTCCGTTTACAGTGACAAATCCATCTCGATTGTGCCCCTTGAACACTTTGAATACATAGTGCCCTTTTAGCCATCGATTCGTTGTCGTTTGGTACACTTCGGAGTTGAACAATCTCATGGTCTAAGGAAAATATACTTGACATTAGAAAAGCTTTCAATCGAACTAATCTCGTGCGGGCTTAGGATTGGGTCTTGTCCATCACATCATTCTCCTAATGATGTGATCCGTTATCAACGACATCCATTGTCCATGGTTAGAAACGTAACCATCTATTGATCGCACTAGTCAACTAGAGGCTTACTAGGGACATGGTGTTGTCTATGTATCCCACATGTTCGAGTTTCCTATCAATACAATTATAGCATGGATAATAAATGATTATCATGAACAAGGAAATATAATAATACCTAATTTATTATTGCCTCTAGGGCATATTTCCAACACTTTCGTAGCCATGCAACCAAGCCTCATAAGCTTCATGGGTGCTGAGGGAGTCCTGGACTAGGGGGTGTCCGGATAGCCGGACTATCATCTTCGGCCGGACTCCAAGACTATCAAGATACAAGATTGAAGACTTCGTCCCGTGTCCGATGGGACTTTCCTTGGCATGGAAGGCAAGCAGGCAATACGGATATGTAGATCTCCTACCATTGTAACCGATGTGTAACCTAGCCCTCTCTGTCTATATATAAACCGGAGGTTTTAGTCGTGGGACTAACAACCATTACAACAATCATACCATAGGCTAGCTTCTAGGGTTTAGCCTCCTTGATCTCGTGGTAGATCCATCTTGTACAACCCACATCATCAATATCAATCAAGCGGAGTAGGGTTTTACCTCCTCGAGAGGGCCGAACACAGGTAAAAACTATCGTGTCCCTTGTCTCCTGTTACCATCCGCCTTGGCCGCATTCGGGACCCCTACCGAGATCCACGTTTTGACACCGACATTGGTGCTTTCATTGAGAGTTCCTGCGTATGCGTCACCGATAGGCGATGGCTCCTTCAATCATCAATAACAACGCAGTCAGGTGAGACTTTTCTCCCCGGCAGATCTTCGTGTTGGCGGCTTTGCACAGGCCAATTCGCTGGTCATCGGCAGATCGAAAGCTTCGCCCAGCCATCAGTCAGATTGGAAGCCTAAACTTCACGGCGACATCGCGGAGACTTGATCTTAACGGATTCGAGCCCTGAGCGCCACGCCTTTTCACGATGGGCATGATTTAGCTCGCTGCTGGACAATGCCACGAGGCGACATGAGTCGCTCCGCGCTTAGTTGGTGACAGGCAGATCGAGGCGGGTGGCTGGACACCCTCGGGCTGAACTTTATGGCGATGGGCGAATCGACCTTCTCCTTGTAAAGCTCGTGACTCGAGGTGCGGACCTCGCCGGACCGAACCTCTGCCCCTCGAATCCGATTGGGCGCTGATCATGGAGTTCACCGCCGGACATCTTTCGGCACTCACCCTTTGGCGACATCCTGAATTACGCTAAAGTATCTCTCACATCGGAGAGCCCTAGTCGGTGCAGGTCGGGGCGGTTGGGATGCGGAAAAAAATACAAAGCCCACCCACCACCCACTTTGTAGCCACTGTCGGCGATCTAACCGACATGCTAGACTACGACTCGAAGACATCGGCGTATGGACAATGATGCGGAGACGACCAGAACCGATGCCTACGACGGAAAGCCACCTCAACTCATGATATATATATGGTGGACACCCCAAAAGGAGCGATAACGAGGAACAACGGGGCGGCGAAGGATAATTCCCGAAAAACAACCAAAGCGGCGGCAAGCACCGCCCAAGTCCGCCTCGATAACAACGGCACCCATAATGACCCGGCGTAGAGCGGGCAAACCAAGGACTAGAACATGCAACCAAGCAACCATCCGAAGCAGGATGAGTCGGACAATCAACCCATCCTCGGCGAAACAACTGTCCGACGATCTCACGGACACACCACGAGCATAAGAACCTTCACAAAGGCTTGTCGCCACTGCAAGAAGCGAAGAAGCGAAGCGGAAGCTCAAAACAGCGGAAGACATACTCGAGAATGAGGTGGAGCAAAACTCAAGACCAGGACAAATCTGACATAGCCACCAAGCAAGAAACTACCGGCGCAACTTCCGCCAATTCGATGATGAGGCCGTAGATCCCCACAATCAAAAAGCAAAGAGGTGCTGGCGGATAGGCGACGGATGACGGCCAAGAATGGCCCGTCGGGTCCATTTATGGGCCAAGAAGAGGCGGAAGCAACACAACCGCGCTGAGTGTTGAAGATAACGGCACACCTAAATCAGGGGCACGCACACCCACTATGTTTCACCGATGAGGTCTTGGATCATAATTTCAGTAGATTCAAGCCCGTAAACATAGAGGCATCGACGGAACAAGACACGAGTGCGGATTGAGGATTACATCCTGCAGATACACATGGCTAGAGAGACAATCTCACGCCATAAAATATCTACCCCTCAAGCTCAAAGGGCCAGCTCGGCATTGGCTCAAAAGCCTCCGAGAAAATACCAGTGGAAGTTGGGAAGAATGGAGGGCGTGTTTAGAGCAAATTTTCGGGGACTTATGTCCGCCCTCGGTGCTTGAGCGATATAAGTCAAATAACTCAATAACCGGAGAGTCGGAGCGCAAAGTGCAGACAGGTTCCTCACCAAAAAGAACCAAATAGTCATTGTCGGAGCCGAAGCCTTAGCAGCTTTTAAACATAATGTCCGAAGACGAATGGCTCGCCGGACACCTCGGCGAAAAATCAAGAACAATGGCCGCTACGAGCCTCATGACCGCTTTGCGTGGGGAAGATAGCTGGCTGGCAAGATCGCACCAGCGACCAGTACATCTGAGATCGAGAGATGGAAATGGAAAATCTCGGCGAAAGGATCAGCGCTGAAATAAAAAAATGGCCCAAAGAACAGGCGGTCGGCCTTGATTCAAGCTTCATGCGAACAACAAAACACTGCCTCTTAAGGACAACAATGACGAGCTATCAACCTCAAAAAGTTTTGGCTCGGATATGTCAAATCCACGATACCGGAAGCCTACAAACCACACCCACGAAATTGTTGGGTCTTCAAGCGATCTGGCCGACTCAACGCCCGAACACAAGGGCTCGACATGCCAGCGAGGGCGATGGAACCCCACCGGAGCAGGAAGACAAAAGACTTTCCCGCAAGAAGTCAAAGCAGTAAACTCACTCCATGTGACAACACGAACAATAGTCGGCACCCACTAAAGTCGCGTCGCCACGGTCCACCTGTGGAATCCGAGATTGGATGTCAAAACCAATTACTTTCGACCACGGATTATTCGAAGCATTGAAGCAGCAGGATGGACTGCTCGATATTTGATCCTATAATCGACGGACTACAATTTACACAAGTTCTAATGGATGGCGGCGTGATTTAAACCTGCTATATCCGGACACAATCCGAAGTTGGGGATAGACCCTACTAAAATTACGCCATAGCACTTTCTTCAAAGGAGTGGCCTTGAGCCCTTCGCCAAGTGCACGGGCTCCTTACTACTAGAAGTTGTGTTCGGATCACCCGACAACTTCCATCGAAGCTAATCTTCCATGTCGCCCCATTCAAAAGTAGCCATCAAGCACTATTGGGACATGAAGCTTTCATCGCTTTATAATACCTGCCTCGCGTCTCTTACACTTAAAATGCCGGTCCACGGCATCATCTCATTAAAGGTCGTTCAAGACCCGGACCGCTAGGTGAGTCGGCATAAATAAACTAGGGCTCCCTAGCCATATCCTTCACAAGGGGCTGTGGGTATGAACAATAAAAGAGCCAATAAAAGCAAAACTTTATTCATCCATTCATACTTTGTTTTCAATACATTTTTTGACGATTTCTTTTCAAGCTAAGTTCCTCTTTTTGGATGAACAACATGTACACCAAATCCAGCACTCGGCTAGCGGAGACATAAGCGCAGAGCGTGCGATGAGGACCCGTGGCAAGATTCTTTTGATTAAGACCTGCGTAAACCTTTCTTCTTGTCTCTTATTGATTCACATCCTCGGTTTTCACCATAACGCGAGGAGGTGGCGTTTGGCATCGGCGCGTCGAAGTTTCGCTTTATGCACGGACACTAGGGGTTTAGGGCATTGTTCTGTTATCATAAAGACCGAATACCTTAGGAGTGTTCGGCGTCTCGAGTTAGGCCTTATATGCATCGGTTCGAATCATGTCTTTGGTCGAATGTTGGGTTTGCCCGGCTCACGTGTTTCTTTGCCTTACATTCCGTATCATCGGCTAACGCGGCACCGGAGAACTCTGCGATTGTGCCGGTTGCGGCGAGCACCTCGATGAAAGCGAAAGCTTATTTCATGATCTGACGAGTCGACCACTCGATCGACTACCAGAATGTCTATAATTCCTCCGCTTTGTGAAGGACCGTTCGGTCAGGCACATCTGGCGCCCCAATTCGGAGCGCGGTGCTAGGGGACTATCTCGTAGCCCACCTTGAACTCCTATGGCTAAGTGAAAGTGCTAAAGCATCATAGTCCGATTGCCTCGTTTGCTACGCTACCACCTCCTTCTCAGGACCAAGGCGTTGGATTAAGTGTGAAAATCGCTTGTTTGCAAACACCCCGCACCATGTGCGTGAGGTGAAGCCGAAGACTTCCATCTTTACGGTTATACACAAGTATACATTAACACCACACGGAGATATTTCAATACTTGACGCACAAGTATAAAAAGCACTTATATTATGAATATCGTTTTACATATCATAAAGATCATTTGAACATGACATTTTTTGAAACCTTTGCGACTCTATTACCACGAGCACCAGAGAACTTCCCAAAATAGTGCTCGGCGGGTAACGTCTCGTCCGAACCTCGGGTTGCAACATCGGTGGCATCCATCTCCGTCGATATGTCTTCACGAGGCGAGGCCATCCGTGCACCCTCTATGCGGCCGACCGCTTCATTGCCTTGATATGCGGCACCGCCCCAAAGGTGCTCAATAAGCCAAAATAACTCTTGGCTTGGGCCTATCCGGCGGATATGAGCCACTACATCCGTCATGGCCAGTTCGGACAATCTATTCAGCTCAGCCCACTCGGCCAATCGATCGGTCGTGAGTGAATGCTCCGGTTTGTGGAATTGAGACCAAAAAAGCTCTTAGTCTCGTGATCCTTTTGAGTGCGGAAGTGCTCACACATCTTCGCTTTTCGCCGCTAAATCCATATAAGGATCCTCCGGACCCCACGCTGGCCAAGTGAGCATACGCCGGATATGTGAACTTCTGCGCACGAAAGGGCTTACCGGCCCAATATCTCGCTGGCGCAACTCCTCCTTTATAGCCCTCATTGCGAGCGGGCATCCTTGGCTTGGCGGTGGCCTTCTTTGGTCTTCTTGCTCCGCTCGGTGTTCTTTTCAAGAACCTCATAGCGGTCGGTAACATCCTTGACTTCACGACCATTCCGGCCTCCTCTCTGCCGGCGATGGCAGCCCTTCGGCTTCAGCACTTGGCTGCCTTTGAGGCACCGCATCCTCCTCGGCTTGCTCCTTAGCTCGAGCAAGCTGTGCCGGTCCTCCAGCAGCGGCACCATCGCATTAAGCACACATGTTGTAAGGAGTGGGCCTCAGCTCCTTACTAGGTGACCACGGAGAAACAACCTACCTTGTGACTCGTCAAGTCACTTGACCAGCGATGTCGATCCAGCGTCGAGTTGCGCTTTTGTTCAGCAACTCCATCGGTCGCTGGCCACGGACTATCCGCCACCTATGTAGGAAAGGCGAAATTAATACCTGAGATTATGATCCTCGACGCGTTGTAACTTCGACAAAATACCGAGTCTCAGGGGCGACTATCAATATAGGGCGCGCTTTATGTGCAAAACTGTCAAAAGGTATGTCATTTTTACGTACCTCAAACCCCACCACAAACCCGGCGGCATCATGCAATCCGCCCTCGGCGGATGAAATTCTTTCAACCACCGTACTCATCAATGTCGGTGATCTTGAATAGGCGCCCTCTCAGCGGATGCTCGGCTCCCTTGTACACGGTTGTGCGAACTCTCCGCCTGCGGGTTCGGGATACCCTCCGTGTGACACCTCGGGTCGTCGCCCCCATGACGTGCGGCTGATGGGCGTCTCGCTCTCCATCATCTCCGGCGAAAGGTCCCCCAAAGCGAGCTCAGTGAGAAGGGAGATCCGAACTACAAGGTAAAAACTTGATTATCCTCAAAAGCAAAAATAGGGATGTCCTTGTTACAATACTCCCTTTTTCTACTTACGGCCTGGCTGATTCCTTAGGGAGATAGTGCGGTAGGGCCTCCCGCGTGGACCCTCTGGGAAGATTTCTTCCCCGCTTTGAAGCCTTAGCCTCCGGGTCTTGAGCGGTCCTCTTCTCCCCATGAAGGGGGATTCTCTATCCCCCTTTTCTCCAAAGCCTCCTTAGTAGAGGCGGTAGTTTCTCTGTTTTCCCCTTCGCCCTCCTATAGGCGCAACCTCTAACATCTTGACCAACACGGATCCGCGTGGTCTCGGGAGGGCGGACACCTATCGTTTGGCTCGCGCTATCCACTCTGCCAGCAGACGGTTGGTTAAAAACAAATCCGAGAATATGCAAACAAAGCGGTATGTCAGGACAGGGCTACTTACTTGAGCATCGGCGATTGCAGCTTAGGCGATAGCCTCGGTCAATTCGGACACACTTCTTGTGATCCGAAGAACAATTTGTACATTTCCACAGGCGTCGCGCCCATGAAGTGTTGGAGGCTTCGTGGCCCTCTGGATTGAATTCCCGAGAGCGGAGGCGGCGTTCTGAGCGAAGCGCGAATCAGGCATAACCTGCATCACTCGACCAGATTGATCTCCCTCTCTGGAGATCTCGAATCCGGACCTGCAATAGGGAAGCGTCCTTTGCGGCCCCATTGAGCCTGGTTGACCCATGACATCAGCCGTTGTGGAGGCTCGGCGAAAGATGGTGGCGACATCGCCTGCGCCTGGAGGCGGTAATATAGAACCCTCCTGTTGCCTGGCCGAGCTCCTCTGGAAAGAGCCCTCGGGCCATGGAGCATCGGCCCTCTTGCTTAACCGCCCAGCTGCACTCGCTTGGCGCCCTCGATCATCTTGGCTCCACGTTGAAGGTTTTGAGCCTAAACCAAAGTGAGGGGTAGTGCGGAGGAAGGCTTCCGAGCGACAATGAATGATGAGATGTGGAGGATGGACTCGAGCCAAGTCGTGGAATTCCAACCCATAGTAAAACATGGCCCTCTCACAAAAGGATCCATCGGAAGCCTAAACCCGGCGGTGGTGGGACACAAACCACGGCTCTCGGGCTGGGGTAGGAATGACTTGTTTTTGGGGGGGGGGCACAAATTTTCCCCTTTCCTGTGGGCTTCGGGGTTTCCCCGGGGGGGTTTTTTTCCCTTTAAAATTTTTTCCCCCCCTTGGGTTTTATAAGGCGGGGGAGCGGCCCCGTTTTGTTACCTCGTTTAAACAAGGGGAAAAAACCCCTTTTAAAGCGGTGCCCAAAAATTTTTTCATATTTGGGGGAAAAAAAATTAAAAATTTAAAAACTTCCCTTTTTCCTATTTTAATTTGCCCATATTTTTTGGGTGGGTTTAATTAATTTTTGGGGGGGTTTCAACCCAATGGAAAGACCCCAAAAAACTTTTCCCCTTCCCCGGCCCCGGCCCCATTTGGTTCCTGCTCATTTGGGGCTCCCCGGGTTTGGAACCCGCCCGGGGCGGGGTTGGGTTTCCTTTGGCGGGGGAAAGGTCGGAAAGGGCCTTTCCCTTAACGGTTTTCTGGCCCTCGGGTATTTTTTTTGGGGGTTCAACCAACCTTTTTTTTTTAAAGGGGCCCTTTGTATAAAAAAATATGGGAAATTTTTCCCCCGGGGGGGAAAACCCGGGTTTTGGGGAAAACCCCCTTTTTTAAACCCCTTTTTTTTTTCCCTTTTGAAAAAAAAGGGGAAACAAATTTAAAGAATTTTGGGTTTTTGGGAGAGGTTTGTTGGGCAAAATTTTTAAAAAGGGTTTAAAGGAGGTCTAATTTTTTTTTAAAAGCGGGCCCCATTTGGTTTCAAAAAACGACTTTTTGGGGCCAAGGCGGGGGGTGGTTTAAAAAAAAGAAAGGTTTAAAGGTTGGGCCCTTCCCCCAATTGGGGGGCCCCCCAATTGGGGGGGTTTGGGTTCGGGGGTTTTTTCCAGTGGGGGGGGGGGAAAATTTTAAACCTTGCCCGTTTTCCTTTTTAACCCCCAAAAAATTTTCGTTTCTTTTGGGTTTGGGGCAATTTTTTTGGTGCCCCGGGCCCGGGTTGGGAAAAACTTTCCGGCAAAACCGGGATTTCTTGGGGAAAATTCCCAAAAGGGATTTTTGCAAAAGGGGAAACCAAAATAACCCATTGGGGGAAAGGAAAAGGAAACGTTCCTTCCCTTCCTTGTCGCCCGAACCGGGGGGCCCCGGTTTTCCCCGGGGGCCCCTCCAAAACCCGGGGTTTTGGGGTTCACCTCTCCCTTTTGCCTTTTTTGCTTCCCTATGGGGGTGAAATTTTTGCGCGGGTCCCGGGGGGGAACTCTCCCGGGGGCCCCCTCTTTTGGGGCCAAAGGTTCGGGAAACCCGGGGCGGGGTTTTCGGAAATTTCCCTTTTGAAAATTTAACCCTTTTCTGGGAAAAATTTGGGAAACCCACGGGGTGGGTGCCCCCGGTTCCCTTTTTTCCAAATTTGGGCCCCCCAAAAAAATTTGGGGTTTTTCCCATAAATTTTTTAATCTCAAATTTATTCTTTGTTGGATTAAATTTAATAGGGGAAAAACTAAGTTTCAAACCCGGAAATTTTTAAAACCCCTTATTCCTTTAAAAAGAAATTTTCCCCGTTTTTTTTCCCAAAGGCATAAAAATTGGGGAGACCTTTTTATTCTAAGGGAAAAAGACTGAAAAATTTTAAATGGGGGCAATTTTTGGTTTTTCATAAAATCCCCAAAAGGAAGGGGGGGGAATAACCTTCAAAACTCTTTGGTTTGTTCCTAAAAATTTGTTAAATATTAATGGGAATTTTGGGGCCCCGGGCCCTTTACACCCTGGGTCCCCAAAAAATTTCTTGTGAATGGGTTTAAGAAATTTAAAACTGAAATTTGGAATTTTCCCCTTTTTAAAGGAACTAAAAATTTGAGTTTGGGGGCCCCTTTCCCAAAAGGATTTTTGGGCCCCAAAACTTTAATCTTTGGCCCATGCTCATTTCTTTTCTTTTTCCATTTTTAGTTTTCGAAATTTAACAAAAAGACCCCTTAAAAATAAAAACTAATTTTTTCCCTTTTTTTTATTTTAAGTTTTTTTGGCCGTTTCCTTTTTTCCCTTTTTCCCAAAAAGCACCCAAAATGCTTCCCGGGGGTTTTTTAAAAATTTTTGGGGGCCCTTTTTTTTTTGATTTAAATAAAACCCTGGGTGGGCTGTTTCACCCCTTCGGTTTTCCCAAAGAAAAAGGGAAACTGGCCTTTTTGGTTTTTTTTTCCCCCTTTTTTCCCCCACAGCAAATCCTTAAACCTATCCATTTACCATTAATTCCCAAATTTAAACATGTTTAAAATTTCGAAAGACCTTTTTCCCCGGGCCCTTTTTCCCCAAAAAAGGGAAAAGGGAAATTTTGGCTTACCCAATTTGGTTTTCCAAAAAATTTCCCATTTAATTAAAAAAAATTTGGGAAAAAAAACCTTGTTCCAAAAAAGAAATTTTTGGAAACCCAAATTATTTAAAAAAAAAAAAATCCAAAAAAGGAAGGGTTTTTAAAAAATAAATTTATTTACCCCTTTAAAAAAATTTTTTTTTTATTTGACTTTTAAATTTGGGAAAATGCCAAGGAAATAAAAAATTAATTTTTTCCTTTTCCCCTTTTGTTAAGGGTTTTTTATTTTTTTGGGGTTTTCCCCCTAAAAAAAAAAAAATTTTGGCTTTTTATTTGTTCTTAAATTTGGGGCATGTTTCCCAAATTGGGCCCGGGGTCCTTTGGGAAAATTTATACAAGCTCCCAAGCTCACAAGTGTTGGTTGCTTTGCTAGGCTTTTCAATTCGTTCTTTCTAACCATGAATCTGTAACCCATTCGGCCTTTGGGTGCCAAGCTTGCAAATGGCATAAGGTATTCCGGTATTCAAAAGGCTTTGGGTTGACCGGAAGGGGGGGCCCAAGGGGAAAAGGTTTTTGGGCCCCGGAATATACAAATAGCCAATTACCAAATTATGGGTCATCTTAAAGGATAAATACTTGCCCATGCAATTAGGAGGTTTGGGAACCCGGGGTTCCAAAGGGGCGGTTGACAAAGGTTTAACAATTTAAAACCTACACTGGTTATTATGGACTGTGGAACATGTAGAAACATGGGTTGGAATTTGGTTTAGGGAATTTTTTTTCCCCCTGGGTTCAATAAGGTTTGGCGCTATTTTGTAAGGAATTAATGGTAACCAAAGGGAGTCCATGAGCCCCGGGTACAGGTTTAAATGGTTGGGTAATTTTAATAGGAATTAGTTTGAGGGGAAATTTAAATCTTGGGAGGGAAGGTTGAGGCCGGAAATAGCCACCATCCGGAGGGACTGGGCTGAAGTAAGGCCAGTTCTGGCCTGGGTCCCTGGCCCTGGGGTTAAACCCTGGGTTGGGCGCCCCTGCTTGGGGCAATTTTACTCCGTTCTCCAACAATGGGGACAACCAACTTTGGAAATTCTCTAATGGCGGAATCTTGGGCCGGAGGCTATCTTATGCTCATTCCTTTTTGAAGGATATGGTTAGTCATTATGAAAACCGTCGAGATTTGAAAAGTTGGAATTTAGATGATGGAATAACTCCGAAAGAAAAGTTTTGTATCAGGGGAAAATTTAATCCCAATTTGGTCCCCAGGAAATGTGGAACTTTAAACCACGGGCCGGAATCCTTGTTGCGGGGTCAATGTAAATGTCGCATCTATTGGATAATTGGTCTTGGTAAATTTTTTATTTTGGGGAAGTTGGGCCTAATTCCAAATAGAGAGTTAAATGTTGAGTGAGGGAAATTATTTTGGGAAGCCTAAGTTTTTTCAAAAGTTTGGGGTCCGATGCTTTGCAGAAATTCAATAAAAGTAAACCCAATCGGAAAAATGCTTATAGGAACCTCCTTGGGTTCCTTCCCTGTGAACAAGTTTTGGCCAAAGGGCCTTTGGGAAAATTTCTCTCGGAAAAATGGGGGAAAAAACTTTGGAATACTACCCTTTGCGGAAATGGCGTTGGGGAAATGCTTGTTTGCCCACTAAAATTTGAATTGATAAGGTTTTGGTAAGTTCTCTTGAAGAACCACAAGGAACCTTAAGAAGGATCATGTTAGAAATCATTTGGGAAAGTAATTCTTGAAGAACATGGGGGGATTAACAAATTTGAATCCGCAAGAAATGGATCCGTTAAAACAAAGTTGGACTTTGTAGTTGCCCGATGATGCGATAAAAAATGGTCTTTAAGAAGAACCCCGGTGGTAATTTAATCTTAAGGCCGCTTTTCATTATGACAAGTTAAGGGGTTGATACGATAGATTTTGGAAGCCTGAATTTTAAATTGGGATACATGTTATGTAGGAAATTAAAGGGACCCAATTTCGGAAAATTTATAGATCAGGGAATTTTTATCCTAAAACTAAAAGGAGCAAGCTGTGCCACGGGTCTAAGAGGAGTTGGAAATTAATTTGAAAGACCGGGTTTAACCTTAGGAAATTGCGACAAATGGGGCTCGGCTTTCCAATTAAGGGAGTATTTTGATGGGAAAGAATTGAAATTTTGGAAACAAAGGCCACGAAAAGTTTTCCCAAGAAGGATTGGGAAACTGCTTAATAGGACAAGTTATGAATAGACGAGGCGCCCAATCCACAAAGCCTACCTTGCAAGAATTGAAGAACAATATGGACTGAAGGATTCGTGTTTTGCAAGGGGAAATTGATCCTAAGGAAAACCCGGGCGGATGGAAAAATGGTTCTCCCTAGCCCCATGGGTCTAATTTATGCCATTTGGTGGCCGATGAAACCTTCTAAAGGGAAGTAAAATTCCCATGGAACCTTTGAATTAAGAATATTGAATAGAAAAGGACTAAGGATTTTTCTAAATTAGGGTGAAAGAGCCAAAAGGTTGTCGGCCTAAGGAAACAGTTAAAGCCTTCCCCAAACGGTTGTGACATTTTGAATGGAACTCGGTTATTGAAAGCAAAGCGTCGGAGGACTAATGGAATGGGTAACCGAGTGGGGGCCATAAAAATTGGATGAAATTATTAGATAGGATTTTCCCAACTGGGGCCATGATTTTTTCAAAATTGGAAACCCTTGAAAGCGGCTTTCCAAAAGACCCGGAAATCAAGGCGCTTCAATCCTTCAAAACAAATGGAACAAGATATTTGAAAGTCAAAAGGATATAAGAGGATCCTTGCTTTTCTGGAAAAAATGTCAACACGGAATTAGGGGTTTTGATTCTCCAATGCTGAATTGTCTATCAAGTAGGGAACTTTGGAAAAGCCTGAGGAAAATTAAAAGGTTTTAAATTTCCGTTATGAAATTGCTTTGCAGTTAAATTTGATCCGGAAAAACTAAAATGTTAATAATGAAGTCCCAGGAGCCTCTAGGACTGGCTTTACAATGGATATCAGGTTTCACCAAGAATTGGTGTCATTTAATGGAACATCGGGAGGATTTGGCAAGCAACCTCATGCACAAATGTGAGTTAGTTTTGCAGGCTTTTCAAGCAAGACATTTCCTTGAAGAGTCTTAACCCCGGATTAAAATTCTTTGGGGTACCCTCCTGCATTGGGGCATTTACACGGGTTCCAAAGGGTTTTGGGTTGCCTCAACTATTTGTTTTAGGGAGATATTTTGGGCCCCCGGTAATGAATTGGTCTTGACCAATTTGACAACATGCAACGGAAATGTTGGGTCAATTACAGGTATTGGGATCCGGCATGAATATGGGAAATAGCTGATTAAAAGGGATTTATAATTCTTGTCCTGAATCATGGTTCATTATGGTATCGGGAAATTAAAAACATGGGATCCACCCCATTGTTTTATTGGGGAAAGTGCTGGTCATTCTGGTGTCCCCCCCGAATTAACATGGTTGGTCCTTGGTTTAGGATTTAAATCTTAAAAAAGTTGTTTGGACCGGAAATCAGAGCACGATTTTGGAATTGCAGGGAAGTTTTAATGGAAGTCATTTTGGGAAATTTAAAACGGTATCGGGACCGGAAAATCGGGTCCCAAAGGGGGCCACCATGGGGGGCCCAAAGGGTAATAAGGAACCGGGTTGGTGCCCCGGTCCCGCCTGGGTTGGAAACCCTAGGGGGGGGCGCCCTTTGGGGAAGTCCCTTGGCCCCTGGCCCCTGTGCGGTATATTCCCCCGGTAAGGACTTGGCTAAATTGAAAGAATGGAAGGAGGAATATTCCCAAAGTAATACAAAGGAAAAGGTACGTTCTTAATCCCACTTCAAAATCATGAGTAAACTTAAATTAGACCAACAAGGTATCGGACCAAAATGTACCCCAAAATGCTCGGTCATTCTGGGCTCCCCCCTTGATCAACTAAGGCAACCTTGAAAAGATTTATGACCCCCTTTGGTGGATTCGTTTGAGTTTCAGGACCAAAAGGTTTTGGAAATTTTGGAGAGAATGGAATCCCTTACCAGGGATAAGTCAAAGTTTGGGAAGGAAGGGGAAAGTTGGGGCACCTGAGAATTGGGGCTAAATGAAAAAAAGGGAGGCGGGCCTGGCTCTGCAAAGGGTTGAACCCTAATTTGCCTAACCCGGTTCCTTCCGGCTCCCCGAAGGCCATCCCTTCACCGGGTTGACTTTTAATTGGACTTGTCAATTATTAAGGAATTAACAAACCCATGCCCATAAGGAAAGGTCAAGTTTTACCTGCTTCCCAAACCCATGAAAGCTCTCCGATCAACAAGAATAGACCCTTTAAGCCCCCATCTCGGAATCGGTTTCAAGACTTTACAAGGTAAAACAAACCACAAAAGCGCCCAATTCACAAATCTGGGCTCCAATACTCTTCTCGGGGCCACGGATTGCCAAACTTGTGGGGAGGGTTCCTGGGACGGTCCCTTTACCAAATCAGCAGCAGGGCGGGGGTAAAAAAGGATGGGGGGAAACCCGGGAAAAAGGGTAGGTGGGCAAATGGAAAAAGGGGGCCCGGGACAAGTTTTACAAAGTCGGGGGTCCTAAACCCCCACTTAGGACATAAAACCGGGCATCCGGTTGCGGAAAAGACCAAGGGAACAAAACACGGTAAGGGAAACCACCCTTTCCAAGTATATAGATGCATTAATAATATAAGAATATTGTGTTATCAACATCATCACTGTCACCATGGAGCAATCTTCAGCTTCACCGCAGCAAATGCTATAAGAGTGACAAAGCGGTAACATAGCAAAACAACGATTTGCTAGGAAGGGTGTCAAATGTTAGAGGTTCATGGCAATTTGGGGAGGCTTGAAGAACAAGTAATAGGAAGCGCTGCATAGCAATAGAACAAAGCAACTAGCATAGCAATGATAGTAGTGAGATCCAGGAGTAGCGGTCATCTTGCACGAAATCCCGCTAGGAAGAAGACGAGTCCATGAAGAAGACAAGCGGGGCGTGGTCGAACGAATCCTCACAACTCCGGAAGCGAAGCGAAGCTAACGAGAGAAGCAACCGGAAAGAAGCAAACAATATAGTAAACAACCATCGAGAAAGACATGGCATGATGCACAATCAAGTATGATGCATATGCGGTTTAATGAGGCATGGCATGGCAAAGTGCACAAACAATACTACAAATTAAGTGGAGCTCAATACGCCTTGAGTTGCATATTGACAAAACACCACATCGACATATTTAGTTTAATCTCGTTTAAGCTACCAAACAATGTTAAATGTTGTTAAACATGGCATGAGGTGAAGCACAATTATACTACCTATCTAGCAAAGTTTAAATGAGGCGGAACAACAAACAACAATTCGAAAAATCCCCATATGTCATTTAGCAATATAAAGCAAACAACAATTTTAAACATTTTTAAATGTTGTTATCATGATCACGAATGACATATGCAAGTTCTATGCAATTTTTATGAAAGCGTTAACATGAGCATGATAAGGAGCATTTGTCACCATGGCGGAGCGAAAAAGGTTGCCCGGCGGTGAAAGCGGAAATGGTGCCGGCAACATTCGGTCGGTAACGAGGATATACGGTGCAAGCGAAGTGTGCGGATGTGCGCCTTATGCAAGAAGATGGGGAGTGATCCGGATACGGGTGTCCCACATGGCGGTGGCATGGCAAGCGAGGCGATGCAAAGACAATTGGTCACGGTTACAAAACTTCGAGCATCTCATACATGCAAGGGCATCTCGCCAGCGATCGTCTCGGGTTATACCTTGAGCGTCGTTTTGGATGATTCGGGTTCGGTGAAGGAAGTAGTCATTCACGGCCGTAGTGGAGGTAGACGTTCACGTGGCGACGGTAGTTGTACACGTTTTTCGTAGATGAACTTGGCGTTAGTAGCTGTACACGGTTGTAGACGTCCGGTGCGGTACTTGGTGAATCGAAGGTGTACATGGCGGTCTTGGGGTCCCTCGATCGAGAAATTGCTTAACAAAAGGCGTAAGGTCTTGAAGCGAGGGCAGCGAGGACAGCGAGATGTCAACACGGTAGTAGGGCCACGAGTGCAGGCGGCGTCGGAGAAGCGCGATGGTGGCGGCGGGCGGCTCGATCGGGCGGATCGAGGCGAGAAGATGGCGGGGAAGCAAGCAGCGAGACTATAGGAGCTCATGTGTGTCACGAACCGCGCCTCCTAGTAACTTCGGGTCTTTGCGGAGAGAGGCGAGTCGCGAGGCCGAGTAGGGGCTCGGCAGCGGCGAACTTAAGCATAGTAAGGTCAGGCCCGGAACCACAGCAGCGGAGAGGATCCTGCCCAGAAAAGAGGTCGGAGCAGCGATGATGGGGTCGTCGGAGCAGCGCGGCAGCCTCGGAGCTGATCTGGCGTTGGAAGCGGCGGGACTTGGCCGGCAGCAGGTGTCCTGCAGAAGGCAGCGGAGAAGTCGCATGGAGGGCGTTGGAGCAGCGCGCTCGCCCAGAGCGGCGATGGCGAGGAGGAAGAAACGCGGCGGCCATGGCCTCAGCGAAGGGGTGGCGAGCCAGCTCCTCTCTCTTTCTCTGTGGGAGGTAGCGTGAGGAGAGCGAGAGGAGATTGGGAAGGCGACGAGGGATCGGGAAGGGCGAGGGGTGGCGGCTGGTGTTGGGGTCGGCGAGGAGGAGACTGAGAGGATGGAGCTGGGCATGGAGAGCGAGAAGAGTGGAGAGGGTGCAGTGAGGAGGGATCGAGGAGATGGGGATCGGGCTGAGCGAGGGGCTAGGGTTAGGAAGGTTTTAGGTGGGCCTTGGGCCATTTCAGTGGAGGGGGAAAATGGGGGTCTGGGTGAGCTGCTCTCTCTCTCTCTTATATTTTCTTTAGCTGAAAACAATTAAAGAGAAGAAAAAGATAGAGAGGGTTAGGGAAAGGATTTGCGCATGGAGATAATTTTCCCGGACTCATAAAAATGAGCTTGATCCAAGAAAAATAGAAAGTGAGCATGGGCATGAAGTTGAATTCAAACTCATTTGAATTTAAGTCAAATGAAGTAATAGGAAGGAAGTGGGGATTTGGTAGACCCAAAAATGATGAGAATTTTGGAAGAGCCTCGATAAATGAGATAAAATTGTTGGCAAAGTTTGAGGTCAAGAGTGATATAACAAAGGCATGGAATATTTTGCAAGTGTGTTATGGTGAATTCCAAATCAATGGAATATTGGTTTTATAGCCCCCTAATAATATTGGGAGGATATATGTTATAAAGAGAAATCACCATGTGCATTTCCCTCGATTTAAATGGACCGAAGATCCATACGATTTTATTTAGATGAGTTTCAAAAAGGGTTGCATGATGACATGATGCAATGCAAATGATGCAAAGAGATGAGATGCATGACATGAACAAAATGCAAAACAAAAGACAAAAACCCAACCACCAAGGAAATATCATATCGCATCTCCGGAAAAGGCAAGAGTTGGAGTTACGAATATGGAAGGTTGTATCTGCGGCGTCACAACACTCCACCACTACAAGAGGATCTCGTCTCGAGATCTAGGATCGCACCGGAGGGAAAAGGAAGAGGAATATAAGAGGTA
The DNA here is from genome assembly GCA_021437245.1 of Aegilops speltoides. NCBI lineage: Eukaryota > Viridiplantae > Streptophyta > Magnoliopsida > Poales > Poaceae > Aegilops > Aegilops speltoides. Next base: position 18,410 of record JAHHZJ010002224.1, read on the forward strand.
AACTAAGTTGCTTCTTTGACAAACGAGTGAAACCAATGAACCTTGAGATGTTGAGCAAAATGAAAAGAGAAAACAAACGAAGATGAGCAAAGTTGAAAACACTTCGTTAGAAAAGAGGAACAAGGGATCTGAGCGAGAACCAAAATGTTTAGTGATAAGATAGATATTGAAATCACTCCGGTTAAAATTAGATAGAGAAGGAATAAGATTGATATAATTTGGGCATCACTCCGACTGAAAGAAGAAGGAAAACTTGATAGGATGAAAAGAACTTGAAGAGATGACACAACACTCCGGTTAAATGCATAAGCATGAAAAGAACACGATCCTCACAATCTAAGATGATGAGTGAGGGAGTCCTGGACTAGGGGGTGTCCGGATAGCCGGACTATCGATATCCGCCGGACTCCCAGACTACGAAGATAGAGGATTGAAGACTCCGGCTCGTGTCAAGGAGGTACTTTACTTGGCGTGGAAGGCAAGCAGCAATACTGGATATGTAGATCTCCTACCATTATGGCCGACTCTGTGTAACCCTAGCCTCTCCGGTGTCTATATAAACCCGAAGGGCTTTAGTCCGTGGGACACAACATTATCTCAACAATCATACCATAGGCTAGCTTCTAGGGTTTAGCCTCCTTGATCTCGTGGTAGATCTACTCTTGTACTACCCATGTCGGGCGGGGCGGATGGAGGCCCGCCCGCCGCGACACCTATGGGGCGGGGCCTTCGTGAAGTCTTGATCTGCGAGGCGGAGGCATAGAGCGATCGGCGATGCAGCAGGCGGATTTTACCCGGCCGGGCGCGATGGTGCCGCGTAAAACCCTCTGCTGCTTTGTGTTTTATTTGATCTTGCTCAAGAATCACTGGCGTATGGTGGAGTTATGTGGAGTGAATCGAGACAGCCAGAACCCAAAGGCGCGAGTTGCCAGGATCCGAACCCCTCTCGTTGTGCATGGGCCACCTTTTATAGGGCAAGGGTCACGGCAGTGTCAGCGTGGGAGAGAGGGTAAAAATGTAAAAGGTGGTAGTTGGAGCAGTCGCGGGAAACGAGTCTGACTCGAGTGCTTGAGCGATGGTTTCTACCTACTTTGGCGATGGGGGACAAGGGCATTTAATGCGTGCTGGCCGTCGACCCCAAAGCTCCGCCCTTGCGTCTCCGTCACTTGCGGCGATGGATCCACCACCGTGGAGTGCCACACACCCCCATGCTGCTCAGACCATCCGCACGCAGTCGTCTGGAAGGCTCAAAAGCCAGCGTGGGCGAAGAAAGAGGCTGGAATCGCGGGCACCTGGCGCAGCTCTCCGGCAAGTACCTTGCGGGGTCTTATCTTGCGGACCGGGGCTTGTCGGGCTTTGTAACTTGTCGCTCCGGGCCCTCGCGTATGGCGTACGCGTGTCTTCTCTGATGTAATCTTCTAGTCTCCCGGCGAGCTCCTCTCGCGGGGCCTTGCGTGAGTGATGTAATCTTGAGCTGGGGCGGCCTTCGGCAAGCTCCTCTTGCGGGGTCTCGATCTTTGTCTTGTATACTTTGTTCTTGAATGGCTTGATATGGAGCAGGAATGGTCTCCGGCAAGCCGTGGTAGATCCGGCCGCGAGGAGCTCTGCTGCCGTGCACAAGTTAGGTCTTGAGGTACCCTACCTTGGCTATCACTGACAAGGAGCCCGGGCCTGGGCCACACTGCAGTGCCAGCTGTTGGGCGGGCCTAAGGCAGTCTGCAGGCACCGCGAGGCCTGGCGTCGAGATCCACTTCCGCCTCTGCCGCCTCCCCATGCAACCAGCGTCGATTGCGGCGTCGTGGGATGGGGCGATGCCCACATTCTTTAATGAGAAAGCAGGCGCACTTCCCACTTCATAAAAAAGCAGAGAAGCGGTAGCGTTCCCTCCTTCGCTTTCATTGTTTCTTCTTCCTCCTCGAAAATCCTCTTTGCGCTCTGCCTCCGCATCTCCTCCATGCCGTCTCTTCGTCTGCGGCGCCGCTGAACTCTTCGTCTTCCTTCCCTCGCCGCCTCCGCCATGGCCCGAAGGCGGAAGGGGAAGGGAAGGCGAAGATCAAGGAGAAATCCGAGCAGGCGGTGGCTTCGCCACGATCTTGAAGCAAGCGTCGTCTTCCGCCCTTGGCTCGGCGTGCAGAGGCCTCTGGGGGCAAATAGTACCTGTACGGGCCAAAGAAGACCAAAGCGCATCCTCGGACCAGAGCTCATCGGCGCCACCATGGACAACTATCACTGGCGGGTACTATTTCTTCGCAGCCTTCTTTCACTCTGCGGTCTTTGTCCCCCTTTTCGATTTCTTCTGCGACATTATGCACACATCACGGCTTCCACCTTCTTGACTTCACTAGCGCCATCCTCACAATGGCGGTTTTATATATGTCTGCGAAAACTTCATAGAGAACTACACCCAAAGCGTAGCTTTGTTGGAGCACTTCTTCACCCCTAAATGAGCCGTCTCCCCCCCCGGAGGAATTTCTTGGGTTTTAAATGCAGAACTTGGAAGGAGTCGTGCTTGCGGGAGCTCATGCGGCAAGTGGGAATGGCGTGCCCGGTAGTTCTGGGTCGTTGAAGCGCAGGCGCAGCCCTTCCACGGCAGCTGGAGCTGAGGGGATGGTCAGGGAACTCTTCCGTCTGACCCGGCCCATCGAGTGGATTCAGACCTTCGAGGGAGTGGTGCCCCTCTGCCAACTTGACACAGCTCGGGATCGCCTCCTCGCCATGATGCCCGCGTGCGACTTCGCCTGCAGCGTGGGCGTACATGGATTCATAGAGAGCCAATAGGCGTCCTCAACTTCTTGACACCCTTGAAGAGGTGGCGAAGAACAGAGCAGACCGAGGCTGACCACGGGACACCACGGACCAAGGCTTCGCGTACACATAGCTTCTCGGGCGAAGAGGCTGCTGCAGCAGCTTGCTGGCAGGAGAAGTTGACTATCGTAGGAGGAGGCGAGAGAGCTGCGGAGGAGTCCGGCCAAGCAGGCGGGGCGGAATCTGCAGACTGCTTGCAACTTCCTCTCGGCAGCGCTAGCTGGGGTTCCCTCTCTGAGGCACTCCGGAATCCCGGAATCGCGGCGAGCCACAGCAAGAGGTAAGCTGCTAGCCGGCTGGCAGGCGCGAGGCCAGGCCGCCGGAGAGGGCGAGCGCCGCGCGGCGGGCGCCGGAGGGCGAGCGCCCGGAGGAAAAAAAAAAAGGGTCATGGCGAGGCTTGGTATGCTAGTCTGAACCAGCCGAGGAGGAGGAGGATGCATGCGGCGCCGAGAGATGCAGCGGGTCCCACGGACCTTCGCGGCGACCTCTCCTCGTCATCGGAGACCTCCCGCCCGGGCGAGCCCCTAGCGTTCTCCACAGAGCCGCCGCATAGGCGCGGCAGGCGAGTACTCGGGCCCCGACAACTACACAGCTCGCCGGGCAGCATAAGCTTCCGAAGTCAAAAGCTGCGCCGAGGCAGTGCACCAGCCCAGCGGGGAGGCGACTGTGAGCGCGAGCCAACAAAAGCGCCCGCAGGTCGGCGCCAGGCGGACGAGGTCTTCTCGGAGGCGGGCGGCGGCTCCGCCCGCTCGGGTCCCGGCTTCCTGAGGCGCTGGTCGCCCGCAGCCCCAGCCCGAGGACCGTCAAGCACCGAGAGGGTCTTCGCCTCCTGCTCCTCGCGCCCGGCGTGACCCGGGTGGAGTATGATTTCTCCGCATTGGCGAAGGCGGCGAGGAGAACAGGGAGTAAGTACCGAGATCTTCATCTTCTTAAATTTCGCCTTGATTATTATCGAGGCTAATCTTATTTTTTTGTGTTGATTTCAGGACCTTGGCGTGACAGTGCGAAAAGCCAAGGTGCCCGTGGGTGGTCGCGGACGACTTCGCCCGCCGAAGCTGAGCAGGGGGCAATCTTGGGAGCCAAGCTTGCGGACCAGGCCCAGTGTCGAGGGCAGCCCAGCAGCAGCCCAGTAATAAGTCCAGGTCCCGCTGCTTGCCTTGGAAGCGTCTGGAATTCGTCTTGTACCAATATCTTGGCGTGTTTGTCTTGACTTGTGCTGGAGATGGAGCGGCGGGGAGAATCCGGAGAATCGCCCTCGAGGCGTGCAGTCCCTCCATCCCGCCAAGGTTGGACTCCCGGACAAGGGAGGCGTCCGCCAAGGGCGGATCTCGCATAGGGCGAGTACCCGCCAAGCGAGCAGCCAGGCGGTAGCACTCCGCCAAGGGATAGTTCAGGCGAAGACCGCCCGGCGTTGTGACGTCAAAGGTAAGTTTTGCAACTTTGTCTTCTTGGCGTTGTCTCTTTTTGGATATTCGCGTGAACTTCTTTTGCTTTTCCTTCTTCTTCTAGACCCTCCTCTTCCCCGGCGGATGGAGCGGAAGTCGTCATTGAGAGAGGAGGGCTCGAGGTGGCAGCAGCAGCCCTATGCGTCGAGAGCCTTGACAGAACCGCCGAGCCCACATGTGCGAGACACGCTCATTTCACGAGCCAGCTGGCCGGAGACGGCGACGCGGCCACTAGCACCGGCAGGCTGCGGGAGGCGTCAAGTGCTCGCGCCGGTCACCGGACCCTCCGCCGGAGAAAAGCGGTCGGCTACTACTTGAAGCCCAGCGTCTTCATCCAGTCTTGCCGTGGGGTTCCTCGTCGTGAGCTCCCGTGATCGCGGGAGGCGCCGATGGGAGATCCTCGCCTCCATGCGAGGCCAGAAGGTCGTCGAGGCCCGGCGGGAGGCAGCCGGCCCGATGAGCTGCTTCACCAGCTCCTGGCCTTTACTGCAGCGAGCGGTAGCTTCGCTTCGGGAGGCCCTCGCCGCCAAGGCCGCCGAGGAGATGGAGAAGCGGCAGGCTGCGCCGCCAATCAGAACTGCTCTCTCAGCGGTGGCGGGCGCGGCGACTTCGGAGAGTATGAAGAGTGGTTCTTTGGAGAAGGCGAGGCGAAAAAGCGCTAGCAGCTCGGCGAGGTGGAAACTGTCGGCGAGAAGAACTCATCCAGCGGAAGGTCAACCTTAGCGTTCACGAGGAAGACCTTGCGCTCGGGAGCCCTTGGCGGGGAAGCTGAAAGAGAAAAGAGCGCCCATGCGGCTTGCCTTGACCACCGAGGAGGAGCTTACCGCCAAAGCAGCCCAGCTGGAGGAATTCTTTGAAGAGAAGAGTCGAGAGAAGTCGCCGCTCATCACGAGTCTGAAGGATGCCACACCAACTCGAGAACTCCGGAGTGCCTTTCCAAGAAGGGCGGCAATTGAAGGCCGCCAGGACTCCATCGAGGTCTTGAGCTACAAGTCTCTGCTGTTGAGGACTCGCTTGCTGCCGGGACGAAACCAAGCTGAAGGAAGAACTCCAGGAGCGAACCTTAGTGGTCGGCGCCAACAAAGCAGCCGAGGACTTCATGTCGTATCGTCGAGATATGGACCGAGGACTTGGTATCTTCTGCGTCCGCCATCGACCAGGAGGCTCTTGTGGACATGGAGCAGCATCATCTACTCCCGGATCAAACCTTGCTCTGGCGCCAGCTCAGCCTCTTCTTGAGGGGTCGCGCCCGGCTCTTGCAAATCTGCGGAAGAAAGATCGCGCAGGCTTCGCCGAGGACAGCGCTGTTGTCTGTGAGGAACCATGGGCGTGCGTCTTGGCGAATCGTATGTCACCGCAACGGCATAAACCTCCTGCGTTCTTCGCAGCTTGCGGCCGGCCTTGAACATGGAGGCTACGAAGGGCAGGTCGCCCATCATCGCCAAGTGAACAAGATCTCCGGGATGGAGGCGACGCGTGAACTAGGCCTCCTTTATCTTTATCTCTTTTAGTTGCTGCATAGGGTGTTATAGACTCGCCGGTTATCGCGACAAGTTATTCCTTGTAAGATATTACCTTTATTTTGATCGGCGGAATCTTGATGTTATCTCCCTTGTTTGATCCTCAACCGCGTGCTTCAACTTTCACGCTTCTAGGAGTTTTGCGCGGCAAGAGCCCTTGCGCGGCGTGGAATGTCGAACTTCAAGCAAAACAGCCAAGGTCTTACCGGCAAGCAACCTTGCTGATGGCTTGTTACCGCGCACCTAGCTTGCTGGCGGACTCAGCGAAACAAGAGGCGCAACACTTTATTGCGCAGCTCCGCCTCGTTGGCGTGCTAACAAAAACAAGATAAAGTGCGGCTATCACCGAGTAGAGTTCCTCCGAGCACAAGTTTTCCATACGAAGTGTGGTTGTTCAAGGAAGGCAACTCAAAATTTAAAATTTTGAGCTGCTCAAATCGATAACTTAGCTTTCATGATCTATGCACTCTCCGGCAAGCTTCTCTTTCTTGAACAGCACTTGGTTCATCCTCCATTTCCCTTCCCCGGCAAACTTGTGCGACGAGCGTTTCTTTTGCTTAAAGACAAGAGAAAGAAAGAAAAAAAAGCACATGGCCTTCGGCGTGCTATTGCTTGCGGATATGTGTCATACGGAGATGCCAAATAACACATGCAAATAGCAAAGAAAGCATGGAAAAAGGCAACCAGCGCAAAACACCGACTTTATTGCTGCAGAAGTGCGCTTGGGCTTTGTACAAAGGTTATATGCAGCAGCGGCAAAGCTTTGTACAAAAGGTGGTTGCGGAGCGGATCACGACAACCGCGCCTTATGGGTAAAACTTGCGAAGATGCTCTATGTTCGAGTTGCTCACTGGTAAGCCTTCTTCCGGTCTCAAAGGCCAGACGGCGCCGGGCCTCGTGACTTGTCTCACCCGATAAGGGCCTTCCCGCTTGGCGTCAACTTGTTGAAATTCTTGGCGGACTGAACACGCCCGAAGAACAAAATCGCCTTCCTCGAGACTCTGGCTTTGACCTTGCGGCTATGATAGCGGCGCAAAGGCTTCTTCGTATCGAGCAGCTCGTCTGACAGCACAGAGCGTCCTTCCTCAGGAAGCAATCGTCATCTTGCCGCAATTGCTTCTTGCTCAACTCATCATAGCGAGCACTCGAGGAGATCCGTATCTGAGTTCCGTGGGGAGAATTGCTACTGCTCCATAGACTAGAGCAAAAGGGTTATACATCCAGTTGGCTCGATTTGGTGTCGATTGATTGACCAAGAGCGTAGCTGACGCTCCTCTATCAATTTCTTACCTTTCGCGCAGCACAGCCGAAAGTTCTTGTCTTGAGTCGCGCAGCACTTAGCGATGGCCTTCTGCTTGACCGTTGCTCCTTGGGTGAGCATGAAGCAGCCAGAACCTTAGCGCCAAGGTCTTGGGCGTCTTGCATGAAGGTGCGGCTAGTGAATTGTGTACCGTTGTTGGTGATAACCTGTTGGGATCGAAAGCGGACACCAATGTCGAAACTGAAAGAACTTGACGTGTACTGTGTTGTCACCTTTCTCTGGCAGCTCCGCCGGCCACTTTGTGAACTTGTCGATTACTCACGTACAAGTACTCAAAGCCCCGACAACCGCAAGGGAAGGGGCCGAGATATCGAGCCCAGGGACAGAAGGGCGAGGATAAAGGGATTGTTTGGAAGCTTGAGGCTGGGTGATGGATCTGCTTTGCATGGGCCTTGCGCTTCACACTTGGTTACTAGTGCGATTGCATCTTGGAGGGCTTCTTGCCAAAGAACCCTTGCGGAAAGCTTTCGGCAAGTGCCCTTCACGCCAATGTGGTGGCGCGAGATGCCTCCGTGTATCTCGCTTGCAAGCAACCTGTCCATCTTCCACGGAGATGCACTTGATCTGACACCATTGAGCCTTCTTACATGCAGCTTCGTTGTCCTGACGGTGGTACATACTATGGTTCACAGTTACCCTTTCTATTTCTTACGGGTGCGTCGGGAAGTTCTCCGGTTTGCAAAAGCAGACGTCACTGCGCCCATCTCTAGGGAGCTTCAGGGCTCAGCGGCAAGGACTAAAAACATGAGGGCAGCTGCGGGAACCTCAGCTTCTCGGCAGGATCTCTGGCTCTGCGGGCTGAAGGTCCCGGCAAAGCTTGCGGGGCAAGGCTTGTCGAGAACACTTGCTTCAGCCGCCTGAGATCAGAGATCTGCGAGAAGCAAAGCTGTTCCTCGGCGTTACGAGCGTTGATCTTGGGGACTTTGGCGGCCTCGGGGAGATCGCCCGGCAAGTAGTGGCGAGACCAACTTTCTCTTCTTGGACTGCCCAATTGATGGTGTGGCGGAGGGTTGAGTCGGCTTGATCAAGAAGGTCCACAGTTCCACGAGTAACTTCATCAAAGCACACTTTGAAAGGCCATCTGCGATTTCATTACGAGCTCTCAGGACATGCTCCATCTGCAAACCTTCAAAGCGCTCCTCAAGCTTCCTCCTTCATCTACATAAGCTTCCATCAAGGAGCTCTGATAGCTCTTGTTAACTTGCAGGACCACCAGCTGAGAATCTCCTTTTAATCAACTTCCACGATCCCAAGTTGGCCGCAATCCTAAGGCGGCGTAAACCTCTTCATATTCAGCGGTGTTGTTTTGTAAGCTTGCTCTAACAGGAAGTGCATCTGGATGACATACTTGAGGGTGCTCTCCGGTTAGGCGCGATGAGTACCACTGCCCGGCACGGCGCCTTGCATGAAGGCACCATCAAAAGTACATTACCCATTCACTTAAATAAGCTTCTTATGCAGGTGTACTTGTTTCTTGGACTTCTTCATCGGTGTTGGGGTCCATTCGCTATAATTCTGCGGCAAAGCCCGGCTCTGTATGGTTGAAATACTTTCAAACTTGAGTCCAAAGCTCGACAGCTCCGGTGCCCTCCAGCGATCCTACATTTGTACTGGGTTGTGCAATATCCTCTTGTTGGAAGCGAGTGACCCACTGTTATCTCGTGTGCTGGAAGTAATGGCGCCTTTCTCGAGGCCATGAGGAGGCGAAAAGCAGCTTTGCACGGAGTATCTTGATCTAGCCTGGAGAAGGGGCTTACAAAATACAGCAGGCGCTGCACCATCTTTCCGCACCTCATCTGTTTCTGCAGAGTTGTCCTTGTCGGGGCGGAGCTTGTCAGGACAGCCCACACTTGTTGCTGGACTCGCTTGCGGTGGTGCAGCCCCTCGTCGGGACTCCCTCCTGCTACTAAGCGCTGCACTAACCACACTGGTTGGTGGCCCGCTAGGTGCAGCTGACAACCTTCTCTGTGGTCTAGGTCACGACAAGTATTGGGGTGGAGGATAGGTACCGTTCAAATCTTGCGGCGCTGCCTCGCTTCAGGGTCCATTTCATAGGGCCTGCCTTCCTCAAGATTTTGAAGAAAGGTAGAAGCGGCGCTCTGCGGAACTTTGAAATGAACCTCTTGAGGCAGCCACACAACCTGCGAGCCTTGACATCCTTGACTAAGCCGGGGCCTCGATCTGCTCAATGGCTTTAATCTTAGTCGGAGTTGGCTAATCCCTCTGTGACACAAAAGAACCGAGAAGCTTCGCGGAAGGAACTCAAGCAGCTTCTCGGGGTTCAACTTTGCAAATGTATCTTCGCGAGATTGAAATGTCTCTTCCAAATCTTGAATCAGCGTATCCTTGCTCTTGCTCTTCACCGACGATATCATCCATGTAAGCCTCTACATTCCTGTGGATCATGGCTCAAAAGCATATACACTACCCTTGCAAATAGTTGACCTGCATTCTTCAGTCCAAATGGCATGCGTATAGAAGCAATAGGTGCCACATGGGTGATCGCGCACTCTTCTCTTCATCCTCTTTGGCCATAAAGATCTGGTGATAGCTTTGGTATGCATCAAAAAGCGAGTAGCTCACATCCGTGATTGGAGTCAACAATTTGGTCGATCTTGGCAACAGGGGAATGGATCCTTAGGACATGCTTTATTTACATCGGTTGAAGTATATACACAGCCTCCATTTCCCGTTGGCCTTGCGCTGACGGCAGCTGGTTTGCTAACCACGTCGGATGGATCACACCTCTAACTAGGCCTGCTGCCTCTAGCTTCTTGATTTCTTTTGATGAATTCTTGGCGCTCCGGCTTGCTTCCTCACTTTTTGTGGGCGGCGCGCGCGAGGCAAGCGGCAAGCTTGTGCTCAATTACCTTCACAGGAACACGGGGATGTCGGATGGTTGCCATGCAAACACGCCGACGATACGCCCTTGAGGAAGACAGCAATGGCGCTTTCCTATTCTTTGTCAGCGTGGCGCTGATGGTGAAAGGTACCACCGGTCTGCGTCCTCCTCAGCGGACACCTTCTTGGTTGCTTGGCGGAGGCAGCCATTCCCTTTTACTCTTGCGGTGGAGCTCGGCCAGGCGTCCTCGACGACAGCGCAACACTCCGAAGAGTCACGGTTGCGGAGTGGGCCCGGAGCACTGCGGACTTGGTCTTGGTCTTCTTCCCCGGGAGTTTCAGCAGCAAGTGTATTCTTGTCGGCGGCTCTTTGCCGCATCGGTAGATCTTGTCGGTCACGAGATGGCGCATCTTTCTTGTGCGCCGTGGAGCGGTGATGGCGCTTATCGGCCCGGCATCTTGAGTGCGTTATAAGCATAATGGGAAGCTGCCATGAACTTGGCGAAAGCGGGGCGGCCGAGTATTCCGTTGTATAGCAGCGGAATATCGGCGACGTCGAAAGTGATCTTCGATCTAGAAATTGAGCTCCCGCCAAGGTCGTGCGTGAGTGATCTTTCCCTTGAGCTTGCTCCTTCGGGTTGATTCCTTGGAAAGAACCCGGTCTCTTGAGCTTCGCCATCAGGGATTTGGAGTTTCTTGATCCTGGCGAGAGGAGATCAAGTTCAGCCCGGCCCGCCGTCAACTTGACATTTTGGTGACCTTGAGGTTGCGGATGGTGGGCGAGACCCGGCATGCGGCAAGCACCCGACCGCCAGGTGGTGCGGTCGGGGTGATCCTCAAGATCAAAAATGATAGGCGTCTGGACCATTTGAGAACTTCTTGGCGACTCCGCGAGGCGGCTCTGCTGCATTCACCTCGCGTGCCCTGCCTTTAGCTGGCGGTGGGAGGTGTGTAGTGGCGCCACCGTCGCGCATAGGACCTCCGTGGCCTACAGAACTCTGCTCGCTGTCATCCTCATCCTCCATATCCTCGTCGTCGTCTTCATCGCTTGCAGCGGCTCGAGGAGGTCGATCTCCTTGTCGCCGCTTAGCCTTGCAGCGTCCTCCTGGCCATTGAGCAGCCGCTTCTTGCTCAGTTCTCCTCCGCCACCTTAGGCCCTCTCCTTGTCGCGCCTCTCGTACTCAGCTTTTCTTTGCTCGGCCGAGATAATCGGCAGCTTACAGATTATAGAGATCGTGGCCCTTAGTGCGGTGGATTTGCGATATGTGCTTGCAGGCCGCACTGCTTGTCGGCTGCCGCTCTGAGAGCGAGCTCCTTGCTTAGTCGCCAGCCTGTGTTTGTAGCGGCGAGCCTCCTTGCGAACTTCTCGGCGGCAAGCACCTCTTCCCTTAGTCTTTTTAGATTGTTCCTTGCAGCGGCTTCTGCAGGCGGCAGTCGTCGATGATCGCTTCCTCCTAGCATGCACATCCTCCCGAGAGCCTCCTCCTTCTTCAGCAGTCGTCATTGCATAAACCGAGCATAGAGCTCGTTGACATCCCAAATCTTGGTCATCGCCATCTCTTCACGCATCTTGTGATTCGCATGCGTTCTGGTGGGCAGCGCTTTGATAACCCAGCGACAGAAGTGAACTGTCGAGGATGTTGTGCTACCGCGGCTGAGCGTTGGATATACTTAGAGTTCTCTCCTTTATACGGGCCAAAATGTGGAATCGCTCTCTGGCCGTGAGGTTTGTGGCACGCCCGGTGAAGGCGCCCGACAAAGCCCGATGGCAAGGTCTGCCCAGAGAAATGGAGCCTTCGGCAAGTGCATAAGCCAGAACGAGCGTTCGGCCTAGCCCTGCGAGAAATGGTTCGCGAGAATCTTCTCGTCGCGCCCCCGCAGCCTGCACAGCTTGATGGTGTGAACCGAGAATTCGAGGTGCGTCTTGCCGTCGTACTTCTCCGGCTTGCGTCGGGCTTAAGAAATTCTTCATGCTGGGCCCACTGGAGCAGCGCCGCAGCTCACGGGTGAGCAGGGCAGCCTGCAGCGTATGGCAAACCGTCGCTTTACAGCTCACGAGCGTAGCGTCAGACGATGCTTCCAGCTCTGATCGATTGTCGCCCGAGTCTCTGGCGGCGCTCGATCGTGGTCGGCGTCTTCTGCCGCCCGATCGTCAAGGACTGGCGTTGATCGGCGAGCCAGCGGATCCGGCGATGCCGTGGAGCGGCGAGGGAACGCGTCTTCGCTTCAGCGGAGGAAGTGCGGTGGTTGCGCCCGGCGGTCTTATTGCCGTCGACGCCGTCTTCTCGGCTTGCAGCGGCCGTGAGGCCACCGGCGGCTATGGAAGGATGTCGTTAATGGCGACCGAGCTCTAGATGGTAGCCCTCCGATCTTGACCTTGTCCGCTCTTTGGAGGAAGTCGAGAAACATTTGCGCTCTTGTGGCGCTTCGGAAGTGGCGGGAAGTGGGGCGAGTAGTGCGCAGAGGGCGGGGCGCTCCGGACTCCTAACGATGTTAGAAGGCGAGGAGTCTGCCGGCGCCTTCGCTTTACTGTGTCGGGCGGTGGTCCGGAACATCCCTTGAACCTCCCGATGCGTCCCTGCTCGATGGCGGATACCACCTCCGTGGTATGGCGGCTGGCGGGTAAATGATCTTGAGATGGGCGTGGATCCACGGAAGACCGGCGCGGTCATCCGTCTGTCCACTGGATGCTGGTGGCGCCGCGAGTACCCTCGCCGGTGTCCACCTTCGCTAAGCGTCTCCTCCGCCCGCAGCGCTCCGGTGGCGGCGGGTGAAGCATGAGCAGGTCTGCGACCCTCGAAGCCCTCGATCTTGAGGCCATGGCGCGATTGTCGATGAAGTCGGAGAGGTTGATGAAGAGCAGCGCCCAGCCTTGAGCGAGATCAGTCCGCTGCTTCCTCGCCGCCTGGCGCGCCAAAAAGATGTCGAGGCGAAGCGGATGGAGGCCGCGCGCGTGACACCTATGGGGCGGGGCGCCGTCGAAGTCTTGATGCGAGGCGGAGGAGACCTGAAGAAGCAGGTCGAGGCGATGCAGGCAGATTTTACCCAACCGGAGCGCGATGGGTAGCGTAAAACCCTGCTGCTTTGTTTGTGTTTGTATTTGATCTTGCTCAAGAATCTGCGGCGTATGGTGGAGTTGTGTGGAGTGAATCAGACCAATAGAACCAAAAGGCGCCCGAGTTGCCAGGATCCAAACCCCTCTCGTTGTGCATGGGCCTCCTTTTATAGGGCAAGGGGTCACGGCCAGTGTCAGCGTGAGAGAGAGGGGTAAAAATGTAAAAGAGGTGGTAGTTGGAGCAGTCTTGAGAACGGTCGACTACGATTAGCGAGCGATGGTTTCTACCTACTTTGGCGATGGGGGACAAGGGCATTTAATGCAAGTCGCCGTCGACCTAGCTCCGCCCATGCGTCTCCGTCTCCAGCGGCGATGGATCCCACCACCGTGGAGTGCCACCGCACCCCCATGCTGCTCAGACCATCCGCCACAGCGTCTCTGGAAGGAGCTCAAAAGCGGCGCGTGGGCGAGATGAGTGGAGTCTTGAGCACCACAGCGCAGCTCTCGGCAAAGTACCTTGCGGGGTCTTATCTGCGGACCGGGAAGCTTGTGCGGACTTTGTAACTTATCGCTCCCGGGCCTCGCGCTGGTAGCGTATAAGCGCGAGCGTGTCTTCTCACGATGTAATCTTCTAGTCTCCCGGCGAGCTCCTCTCGCCGAGGGCCTTGCGTGAGTGATGTAATCTTGAGCACAGGGGCGGCCTTCCGAGCAAGCTCCTCTTGCGAGGTCTCGATCTTTGTCTTGTATACTTTGTTCTTGAATGAAGCTTGATATGGGCGAGGAATGGTCTCCGGCAAGCACGTGGTAGATCAGCCGGCGGGGAGGCTGCGTTGCCGGAGTGCACAAGTTGGAGATCTGAGGTACCCCTACCGATCACCGACAACCCTTATCATCAATATTAATCAAAGCGGGGTGTAATTATTACCTCCATCGAGAGGCACTGAACCTGGGTAAAACATTGTGTCCCTCGTCTCCACGTTACCATCCGCCCTAGAGCGCCGCGATTCGGGACCCCCTACCGAGATCCGCCGGTTTTGACACCGACATTGGTGATTTCATTGAGAGTTCCTGCGTATGCGTCACCGATAGGCTCGATGGCATCTTCAACCTTCACTTATTTGTCGGTAGAACTTTTCTCCCGGACAGATCTTAATGTTGGCGGCCGTGTGCGGGCCAATTCTCTTAGCCATCTGGAAGCGGATCAGCTACGCCTGGCAGCGTCGAGTCAGTCGGAAGCCTAATTTTCACGGCCGATGACCGCGGAGACTTGATCTTGACGGACTCGAGCCACAATAGCAGCGCCGCCTGCTGCGCGATGGGCATGATCTAGCTCTGCCGCCGGACGATGCTTTGGTGGCCGCTTTCGAATCCGCCCGGCTACTTGCGAGCCGATTGCCCATGGCGGCGGTCGGTGGATATCGCCCGCCCGGGGCTTCAACATCTGGCGATGGGGCGAATGCGATCTTGTCCTTGAAAACTTCGTGATCCCGAGGCGCGGGACTCCTCGCCGGACTCAGGGCCTCGCGCCCCCACCAATTAAGCAGTTAGGCGCGGTTATAGAATTCACCACCGCGGACATCTTTCAACACTTCGCCTCTTGGCGACATCTGAGTTCTGAAGCATCTCACGCTATCGGGAGAATCCAGCGGCGGATTATGGCAGGGCGGTTAGAGATTCGGACGACAAAATTAAAGCCCACCCACCACCCACTTTGTAGCAGCTTCAGCGTCGAGATCTAACCGACATGCTAGACTATGACTCTGAGAGACATCGGCGCTATGGGCGATGATGCGGGAGGCGATCGGGACCAGCGCCACAGGACCTTTGGAAGGCCACCTCGTCATCTGACGTCTACATGGTGGATACCCCAAAGGAAGGGGATGGCGAAAAAAGCAGGAGGAAGATTCTTTGAAGAAGCAGCCTAAGCAGCCGGCGTCGGCGCGCTCTAAATCCGCCACAACAAGAATGGAGAGTCCGCCAAGAGACAATGACACCTCGGAGGTGCGAAGCGATCCTCACTGCAAGACTCAGCTTGAGGAGGGCCTTGAAGCAAGCCCCTCACGACAAGAGGCCCGGAGGCCGAGAGGGGTTGAGGCGATAACTATATGCCTCCCTCCGAAGGCGAAGCGAGCCTCAGCGATGATGAATTCATCATGCCAAGGACCCGTCGAACAAGAGCACTTGAGGCGAGGCTCATAGCCACGCGACAAATAGCCTAAGAAAAAGCAGCAACAAGCTTCAAGCTGATCAAGATCTGCTAGCCCGATCGATGGACCCGAGGTCCTCGCTGACGAAGTATAAACTTCGAACTCCCATCCAAAAGACACCCAAGGCAACTGCTGCTCCCGATTAGAGGAGGAAGCATACATACCTTTATCACCGCGCATGACATGGCTGACCCGACCGCCCGTGGTCGCGGAAGAGCATTCAAGGCCTGACCAAGGCGGTACCCGACATCGATCCGAAGTCTGCAAGCCAAAAGGGAAGCGCCCGGACTTGCGAGACATCTTGGAGGAGACAAAGCAAGGCGATCGAGATCCATCTATGGATCACGCGTGGGCGCCCTCGACCCACGACCAATACCGTCGCGCCCGGACATAACGCCCGGCAGACGACTACAACACTCTGGCGCTTCGCTTTCGAGCTGCGTCGCGATATTACTCATCTGAGGCGCGCGCACCCGTTATGCTTCGCGATGAAGTAATGGATCATCCAGATCCCGAAGGATTCAAACCCGTGAACATCGAATCTTCACGATGGTACAATAGACCCGCGATGTGGATCGAAGATTATCTTCTCCACATCCATATGGCCCGTGGCGTGTCGCCGCCATCAAATATCTCCCCTCAAGCAAGGACCAGCTCGGCATTGGCTTAACCTTTTGCCCGAAGAGTCGATTCGGTGTTGGGAAGACACGGAGCGCGTTCCTTGATAACTTCAAAGGTACATCGTGCGACCACGGACACCGATGACCTAAGCCACATTATTAAGCAGCGAGACGAATCGGCCGGACAGTTACTGGACACGGTTCTTGACGAAGAAAAATCAAATCGTCATTGTCAGGATCTGGAGGCCCTCGCAACCTTCAAACACAACATCAGGGACGAATGGCTAGCCGGCTTTTGGGGTAGGAAGAGAAATCCATGGCAGCCCTCACATGCGTTAATGACCGGCTTTTTAGCGGGAGAGGATAGCTGGCTAGCCAGCGGCAATAATCTCTGCAAAATTCTGCGGCCGGACACCAAGGACAATCCGACGGCAGTCCGTCGAATCAAAAACAAGCGTCGTACTAGGCGGCGACAAAGAAGGATCTGGCGGTCAATGCGGATTCGAGCTCTAAACACAGTTCAAGCGGAAGAAGCCATTTAAAGAACAACTCCGGGCCGTCCAATCTGGACCGAATACTTTCGACCGCTCATGCGGATACATGGCACCCCAGCCAGACTAATCACACCAATAGAGATAGTTGGGTGTTGGTATTTGGCAAGTTAATTGCGAACATAATGACAAGGGGCTAAATAGCGGCAGACGAGGAAGAGACGACGCCCGAACAACGAAGGAAGACGAAGGGTTTCCCCGCAAGTGCAGACGGTGAATATGATTCTGTGACCCATATACCCAAGAGGAGAGAAGCATGCACTATGGGACATCTATGCGATGGAGCTAAAATGCGCCAAAAGTTCAATCCATGGTCCTCTGTCCGATCACTTCGATCGGTGAGACCATCAAACTAACTTATCGCCATGGCGGATTCGCGCGTGGTCCTAGACCCAATCGTCGATGGATTTCACCTCACAAGAGTCGATGGGCGGTAGCGGCTTTGAACACCGCTATCGGGACCGAGTCGCGAAAATGGGCATAGACCCATCGAGGATCAAACCTACTAAGACAACCTTTAAAGGTGTCATCGGGGAGTGGAAGCCAATTATGCAGAGCTCTGTCGCGCTGGGAAGTGGTCTTGGATCCCCGGATAATTTCGAAGCGAAGAGTTAATCTTGATATAGTCCCGTTCGTAGCGGCTATCATGCCCTGCTTCGGACGTACGCGTTACAAAATTCAGCAGCGGTGCCGCGTATCATACCTAAAGCTCAAGATGCGGGCCCTCGTGGAGTCATTACGGTCAATGGGTCTGGAATGCTCCCTCGACGGAGGAACATCTGGCTGACTCTCGCGGCCAGAAGTGAGCAGCCTTCTCGACAATTCTCTAGTCCGGCAATTAAAAAGCGGACACATTAAAAGCGCCGAACAACAACAACCAAGACCACTGGCGCGATCGAGACCAGCGTAGCAATGCGGCTAACCCCGCCAGCGCATGATTACTAGAATAACACTCCGCGTACATCATTACGCTTTGGAGATACCATAAGCGCGAGGAGGGCTTAACCTGAGGACCAAGAGTGCGGCTCGACCACAAAGGGGCTCATCGGCGCCCCCCTTAGCTGTTTTTTATCTTTTCTTCTTTTTGCATACGAGGACTCCATTAACGGAAGCCTGTCCGGCGGCGAACTTGCGAATTCACGATACAACAGTTAGGAAACAAAGAAGGCTGCAGCGAACACTCGGTGGTCTCTGTTCACGAGCATTAAATTCAATTACATACACCAATCTGCAGCTTATCACACGGAGAACATGTTAATTTAGCCCAAACACCTTGCTTACACTATTTGTATCGGTCCGCTTTATTAGTAGACCTTCTTTCATAAATAACAGCACTTCCTTTTTGCAAGTTTATTACCTTTTCATAGCAATTCGTTATCCTTTACAAATGTTCACTATATGACATATTGCACCCGTATATTTTAGTGCGGCCGAATACGGGGCTTACATTTCCCCATATTACGGTGTGATTAAGTCCAAACACTTTGAAGTGCGGCACCGAACTTATAGCATTATATGAATCAGCTCGAATCATGTCTTGGGTCAATAGTTGGGTTTGCGGCTCCTATGTTTTGGTACCTTGCGTTCCGTTCCGTCGACTAAGGTAGAACTAGGAGAACCACTGCGATTGCGGCCGGTTGAGCAGGTTAACGCCTCGATGGAAAAGCTAAAAGCTGGCATGATAAGGCGGCTGTAATACATTTAATTAGAAGGTCTTTCGGGTCCCTAAAGACTCATGCGCTTGACGAATTCGGATGATGTCCCAGGAAGGCGTGGATAGCGCCCAGTTTGGTCTTCGAATACCGGGGCTTCGCCCGAAATTAAAATTATAGAATTCTATGGCTAAGTGAGAGTGTTCAAGCATTATAAGTCCGGTCCCTTGTTAGGTAGTGTAGGCGCCTCCTAGATGGACCCAAAGATGGGAACAAGAGTGCTCAAGTTTATCACGAACACCCGGCACTAAATGGCTTGGGGCTGAAACCAACGACTTGCCATCTCTCAGATTTAACAAGCGGCCGCACATAAGGTAATATTTTAAATTCAACAAAGTGTTGCTCATGGGCATATAAGCGAAGTTTTAGGCGCCTGAGGATAAACCTGCAATGAGTTCACTCAAGGATTACATTAAGGGGCACTCATCGCGATATCGCGGGCTCCCTTGAGGACAACTTTATAATATCACTCCGGCGTCACGGTGCTCCTTGCTGGCGGCGGTCCGTGAAGCTTCTCGCATCAGCTTGCCCCATTGCACCTTTATGCGGGCAAGGGCTCGACGGCGCCTTCAATGCGGCGGATCGCAGATCACATCAGCCTTGGGCATGCATCAACTAACCCGCCGCCTGGGCCAGTAGCTGCGAGCATGCCTGCCGAACCCTGGCCGATTGTGAGGCCCTTCATAGCCTCTCGGCTACCTTGTGGAGTTCGACCAATTGCTTAATTTGGTGGCAGAACACCGGATGGCGGCCTCGACATCTTGAGACGAAGACCTTCTCCGTTGAGCTCCCCTCCTGCGCCCGCGATAGACAGCGGCATCAGATGCACTCTGGCGGCGAATCTGCAAATGCCCAGAGAGAGCTCGAATTGGGTAAGTATCCGATAATTTACATTAACATGCTTGCTCTTACGCAACATGCCACCGCTGCTATCTTCTTCATGTCCTCTATTTCCATATGGGCCCTCTGGGCCTCGGCCTTAGCGGACTCGGCCCTATCTAGAGCGAGCAAGCTCGGACTCGAGTCTTGGAGTCACGCTCCAAACTCTCATGCTTTCATGAGAGCACGGAGCTCTTGCCGAACTTCCTCCACGGCGCCGCTTGCTTTTCTCGCTTCGATGCGTTACGTGGCGCATTGCGTTCGGCCCGCAGGCAGCTTGCACCTCCGAGGCTGCCACCTCGTTGTGGCCCTGCGCCTTTATATTATCCTTGTTAATCTTGTTTGCAACCAAAACCCTTTTACATGGGTGCATATTTAAAAGTGGTGTTATTCACCTTCTTTTCCTTGAGCTGCCTCTTGGCATGGCGAGCTCTTACTCAGGCAGCTCAAGTCCTTCTTGACGCCTCGACCTCCGCTGTTAATCTTGGCGGAGAGTCAACAGCGCAGCTACAAACCCATATTGACATATTTTAGAAACCCTGCGTATATCTTGTTAAAGATCCTTAGTCAACTTTTCTTTCCGAACACGGACTAAGCATCGAGAACTCTTGTCTATCTTGTATTATATTACTTAATTTTAACCTTCTTACCTCAAAGCTGTTAGAAACTGTTGCGAGCTTGGTCAGCCCGCCCTTGGCGGCTGAACCTTCTCAATCACCGCACTCATGAGAGTGCGGTGTTCTTTCGATGGGCGCCTTTGGCGCCTCCAGCGAGGTGTCCGTGCCTGCCCGGTTGGGCGGAGGCCACCGGCGTCGATCTGCCCCTCTTCGAGGGGCTGCTTACCGGACCTGGAACCGTTACGGGTTCGGGTAGAGTCGGCACAAAGTCGAGGAGCTGCAGCGGTGCCTCGGGCCTCCTCTGGCGCGTCCCCACAGGGATTCGCCTCAAATCGTCCTCGGCGTGGGGTAGAAAGCGGTCGGGATGGAATTTACATCCGGCAGCGCCAACGACCGCTCATCAGTCGGGAAAATCGTCACCGGCCGGACTAAAGAAACAATGCGGCATTAGAGCGACCTTTGCGTGACATACTATATCTGGCATATGAATAGTCTGGATACTTACGATCTTCTTGGGGCCTTGCAGACCCTCGGAGGCCACTCTTCTCGCCAACAGCGATGTTGGCGAAACATCGAGGGATAGTTCTCCCCTCTTGGACCCTTCGGCCGCCCGATTGGGGAGGCCTTCCTTTTCTTCTCTCCTCCTCCGGGAGAGTACTCCTCCTCCTTCTCCTCATCTTGGGGAGAGTCCTCGCCGTCATCGTCGTCGGCAGCTTGATTGCGGGAACTCTTTCGAGTCCCAGCCACCTTCTTAGCCTTCTTCTCCGGCACCACGTCTGGCGCGGAACCAGCACCTTGCTAAATGGGCATCACTGGTTCTTCGGCATGGGGCGGACTGATAAGCAACTCGGCCTTCTCCATCCATTCTGTCAAGGAAGAGGCAGATTAAAAACCTCGCTAGAGTCAATCTAATTACTACAAGTGTCCGTAATGGGTGAATCACTTACCCGTCGATTCGGAGGCTGCTGGCTGAATCCGCGGTCTTGATCGGCGGATCTTGGCGTATCGGCTCTTGAACAGCACCCTCAAGCACCTTATGCGTTGTATCGAAGAGCAGCTCAACGTCTAGTGCTGTTCGGATTAAACTCCACAAATTAAATGCCCTTTCTTGGCATGGGAGAATCTGCTGGAGGAGCATGACTGGACCACGTCGTCGAGCTGGAGCCATTGCTCACCAGCTTCTTGATGCAGGTTGAAGTCCGTCACCTCCACGGGTCACCCCATTGCAAGCCCTTCTCTTTCGGGAGGTGAGCTGCGTGGGATTCAGATCTAAATTCGGGGCCGCCGCCCATGTAGGCTTTGCTTTCGGTGATATAGAACCACCCGATTGCCACCCCTTGGCTGAGTCACGAAGGTCCCTTCTAGCCAAGGGGCGTTGGGACTTTCCCAACATAAGCGTCTCCGCATTCGCTTGCGTCCCTTCACAACCTTGACAGCGTTGAAGGTCTTGAGCCTGAGGCGAAGTGGGGCGGATCGAGAGAAAGGCCTCGCCTACGGCGATAAATGCCGAGATGTTGAGGCGAAGTTGGCGCCGGATCGTGGAAATCCGGGCCGTGGTAGAACATGATCCCTGGGCGAATGGATGGGCGGAAAGCCCGGTCCATGGAGGAAGTGGGAAGGAAAACAACCCTCTCGTGAGGTCTGGGGTAAGAGCAAGCTGCCTGCGTCGAGGCAGCCGTCTGCGATGTCTCCGGAAGGTATCGGCGTCGCGCAGCTTGATGATCCTCCTCCTTGGTGGTGGAGGCCATCCTGCCTCCCCTCCGGACATGTTGGAGAAAGGGTCGGCGGAATCTTGTGACAGCGTTGGAGCTTGGGTTAGCGAGGATGGATGAGCAAAGGAGGAAGAAGGCGTGGGTGAGAAGGTAAATCCTTATCCCTTATATATAGGCGGACAAAACTATCGTCCCTCACCGGCTGGTAAAACTAAACTTATCTCCCAAGCACCACCATCAATGGCGCGGTTGGGTTACCCATGCGTATTGTTGAGAATCCGGAAAAAAGGAACACGATCTGCTTGACGGGGCGTGCCAAAAAACCGCTTATTCGCGTCTTTGGCGGAATAATAAAAGGCGATTCAAGCGAGGGCTTGGCAGCGGTGTGATGCTCATGCTGCGTATCGTCGGCAGATTGAACTAAGTGTGTATTTTATCTCTCTCGTTGGAATGTGGAAATTATTTTGCGAGCGGACACTATCTGGTGTTCATTATCTTCTCCGGATTATTCAAGGAGAACCCGCCTTGCAATGCGAACATTATACCACGCCCGGACTTATCGTCATTGAAGGCTGGTTCGAGGAGACTCTTGAGAGTCTGGACTAGGGGTGTCCGGATAGCGGACTATCGATATCTGCGGACTCCGGACTACGAAGATAGAGATTGAAGACTCGGCTCGTGTCCAAAAGGTACTTTACTTGGCGTGGAAGGCAAGCTTGGCAATCTGGATATGTAGATCTCCTACCATTGTAACCTACTCTGTGTAACCCTAGCCTCTCGGTGTCTATATAAACCGGAGGGCTTTAATCCGTAGGACACAACATTACATCTCAACAATCATACCATAGGCTAGCTTCTAGGGTTTAGCCTCCTTGATCTCGTGGTAGATCTACTCTTGTACTACCCATATCATCAATATTAATCAAGCGGGGCGTAGTATTACCTCCATCGAGAGGAGCTTGAACACAGGTAAAAACATTGTGTCCCTCGTCTCCTGTTACCATCCGCCTAGGCGCTTGATTAGGACCCCCTACCGAGATCCGCCCGGTTTGACACCGACAATGAGTGAAGAGAGCAACATCACCATGCCTCCGGAAGAACGAAAATAAGATAGATCATTGGAATAAAAGAATGGATAAGAAAATGCCAACTTCTGCCATGAATGAGCTTGGAAAGTACCCTTCCAAGAAGGTTAAAATGGAGTTGTTGGAAAACCAACAACGAAAAGTATAACCTTGTAGTGGGCTTATGGAAACATCTCAATACTTGAGGTGAAATTCTGCCACTAACGAAAACAATTGCTTGCTTGAGATCAACGAAGAGATGAAAAACTTCTTCCACCAAGAGGATAAAGAGCAAGCTTGGGTCATGCGTAATCACCACAAATAGCAACATTCCTTAGGGAAGGCTTTAGGTGAAATATGACACAAGATAACTCCAACGAAGAAGTTGATTTGTCGAAAAGATCTCTTGAACGAAGAGGAAATGATGGATTTAAAATACCTCATTCTTGGCAACATATGAATCATGAAACATGAAGGAAATTGTCAAGAGTGACATAACACCACCTCAAAGATAAGGTAGAAAGAATTGCACTTCGGAATGCAAGATGAAGAATGCTTGAACGCCTCAAAACAAAACATGTGTTGAGCACCATGTTTAATTTTTAGAGTATAGCTTGGCGGGTCATAACTAAGAGAAATCTTGAAAAACAATTGAAGAATGAAAAGAATCCTTGATGAACCACCATGTAGAGCCTCCAAGAAAAACTCCGGTAATAAAGGATGATAAAAAAGAAGTTGAAAACACAAGGTGAACCCTTGCAATGATTTAGATGGAGCTTAGCGATGAGATAATTGAGAGAGCTTGGAACTCGAAAAGAAAGATGAAGCCTCTCGGGCGAGAATGTGATATGATGACCAACTCGGAAGAAAGATGAATCACTTGAAAGCAAGAATTTACTCATCATGAATAATCTTCAAAAAGAATTGAGTCACCTCGAAATAAGAATAAGATTTATTGTATGTTTATCCTTCATCAAATTTAATTGATGGCAAGCAGCGGTTGGCATACTACTTATTCTTCTTGAGGATTGAAAAGAGATATAAGCGCCAACTTGAGAAGGTCTTCAGCGAACCACGGTAGGATTGGAACAACAAATGAATTGATATGATGAACAAGGAAGAGATCTTGAAAGAACCACCAGTAGAATTGAAAATGATCGAAGTAGGGGTGCATCACGGTAAGAATTAGCAAATGAGCGAAGTGCTTTAGACAAACTAGATACATGAGAACAAAGAGATCAAGAACTGATTAGAGGATATTCAATTGATGCCCGGCAAGGTAGGAGAATGATAAGCGGCGGTGAGAATGAATAAACCTGAATTGATGGACTCGGATGACAAAGCGAGGAGACTCTTGAATATCTCTGATGGGCGAAAAAGATTCTCTGTCGAAAACAATTATGAGAGGATGGCTACAAGCTAGCACCATGAATCTTGAAGAGAATAGAGCAAGATTAGAGAAACTCTTCTTGACTTCAAATGATGAGAATGACAACAAAAACACCACCAAAATTATTGAGGCGGACCGGAAGAATCAAAAGCGAAGAGGTTGAGCCAACTATGAAAAGAATTTGAAAGATCTTGGAGAAAAGCTTTGGTGATGATAACTCATTCTTATGTCAAACTTGGAGAAGAATTTAGGATAGCTCTAGGAAAATAGAAGAGTCGGGTAAGATCACAGGAAAAGACACGTGGGTTAGGGCCCCTCAAAAGATTTAAAAGAGATGTTGCACGGTTGAATTAAATGACTTGAATGAGATACTAATCTCGAAAGAGCTTGAGCGAATCACGAGTGGAAACACGAATCTTGAGATATATTGAGCACTCGAGAATAACAAATAGCGAAGTAGAATGATAATGAGTGCACGGTATGAAGACATTGAAATGAGGAAAAAGGTATGATCAACAAAACATGACTTGAATCCACGGGAGAAGAGAAAGGAATGAGGAATAGCGAACTAGTAGAACATCTTCTTGAGAACCACGGGTAAGAACATTGACGGAAAGAATGGAGAAACTTCACAAAATAAAAGGATACTTGGTAAAGAAATCTTAGTCCTTGAGGAAAAAGGGTGGGTGGGCGGGGAAAAAACAAAAGCAACTTGGAGCGGATGGAAACAAACACCGTTGAGAAGAAATGATAATTGGTCTTCTTGATGTTGAAGTGATCGGATCCACTTGAAGAAACAGCTGGTTGAAAAGGGTTGACATGACAATCTCGATTGTCGAGAAGGATTAGTATTCACATCGAATTATGAGAACACCATTTGGAAAGGTATGGAATCAACACTTGACATTGAAGCAACTCGAATACCACAACTCAAAACAAAAACAAAGGGTGGCTTGCAGAATAATCCGGAACAAACATATGATAGAGATTTCGTCCGAAGTTTTTAAGTGGTGGGGCCTACGGGCTCGATCGTACAGCACCATCATGTACAAGGCGATGCACATGACATACAAAGCGTCCCGTGTCGGCATAGCCAAGGACTCTTTAAGACACAACAAGACCTTTGTAAAACCAACCGTGAATAGGCGGACCACTAGGCGTCGAACCCCAATTTCATATCATACATCCGTCGGAAAGATATCCTAAGAGCTACTTGAATTTCCACCTATGAAACTCCGAAATTTTCCGGTTATGCAATCAGGTGTTAGGGATCTGAGGGAAGCATAATATCTCACCCAAAACTAGCAAATCCTACATCAAAATGTATCCATCCTTGACACATAACCAAGAAACCTTGAAATCATCTACCTCAACCTTGAAAAGCATCAGTTATACAAGTTATGGCGATACTCCGTACTCACCTCGATCTTGGGTTATCGGGGTTATCTCACCAACAACTACATAAAAGAGATTTTCGATGTCGTGTACTAAACTCGGGTATTCGAGAACTGCAATGATAAAATTATGGCGACAACACCTCGAGCTCAACTCCGGGACACTTCCACTAAACCCTGACGAGGAGGCACCAAGACAATGTTCTCATCATAAAACCATCGGAGCGATTCCAAGATACCAGCGTGATCCTAAAACAAATTTAGTGAAATTTGAGAAGAAGAAGTCAAACTCTCGTCGGGATGCCTTACGAGGCGATGAAGAGGCTGGGGAGTAAAAAGAATTCCTAACTCTCGATATATATAATCCTAAATGACTCAAAACATTTTCAAGACACAACTCGGCGCTAAAAGCGATCAAGCGGTGGGGCTCCTAAGGTGAGGAAGGCTCGATTACCAACTTAGCGCCCTCGATGCAGCTATATCTCCCCGTGTTGAGCACGACTTAGAGCATAACCGCATTGAAAGCAATGTCGCAAGTGAGGTAATCTTCACACAACCCATGTAATACATAAGGAAAGAGATACATAGTTGGCTTACAATCGCCACTTCACACAATACATGAGTAAAGCATTACATCATACGAGATCAATCAAGATCCGACTCACGGAACCAAAATAAAAAAAACTACCCCAAATGCTACACGGATCACTGATCATCCCAAGCTGGGCTCCACTCTTGATCAACTGAAATGAAACAACACCTTGAACAAGATATTCATCGAGCTCCTCCTTGAGCTCGGATCGTCTACTGCGGTTTCATCGGCACACGGAAACTGGTTTTGGAAGTATCATGAGCCACGAGGACTCAACAATCCCATTACCATGGGTATCAAGACTAGCAAAGCTTAATGGGTAAGGAAGGGGTAAAGTGGTGAGGTTGCAGCTGACTAAGCATGATATGGTGGCTAACATGCACGCAAATAGGCGAGAAGAGAACAAGCGGGCATTAGTGAAGCTAGCAATGATCAGAGGTGATCTGAACTCCTACTTCGTCAATCATAACCACGAAACCGTGTTCACTTCCGGACTCCGCGAGAAGAGACCATCACAACTACACCGCGGTTGATGCGTTTTAATTCGGATCTGGTGTCAAGTAATCTACAACGGACATTAACAAATTCCCATCTGCCACATAACGCGGACACGGCTCTCAAAAGTTTATACCCTGCGAGGGTGTCCCAACAAGCCCATGACAAGCTCGCGATCAGCGAAGGAATAGACCTTCTCCGGGAAGACCCGATCAGTCTCGGAATCCGGTTTACAAGACATTTCGAGAATGGTAAAACAAGACCAACAAAGCCGCCCGAATGTGCCGACAAATCCTGATAGGAGTTGCACATATCTCGTTCTCAGGGCACATCGGATTGTCCAAACTTCGGTGGCGAGCGAGTTGCCTGGTAGCCACCGTGGTGGCGGTTTGGACCAACACTCAAAAGCGAGCAGCGGCCGGGGGGTAAATAAAGATGACCCTCGGGCTCCGGAAACAAGGGAAAAAGGGCTAGGTGAGGCAAATGGTAAAACCAAGGTTGGGCCTTCTTTGGACAAGTTTTATTCAAAGCGAACTATCGGGGGTCCCATAAATCACCCGATCGCGTTAGGAATGCAAAATCCGGGAACATAACACGGTATGTGGCGGAAACTAGAGTGGCAAGTGGAACAAAACACCGGGCATAAGGCCGAGCCTTCCACCCTTTACCAAGTATATAGATGCATTAATAATATAAGAGATATTGTGATATCCCAACATCATCACATCACCATGGAGCAATCTTCAGCTTCACTGCAACTAACAGCGCTATAAGAGAGGCTGAGCAAAGCGATAACATAGCCAAACAATGGTTTGCTAGGAAGGGTGTCAAGGTTAGAGGTTCATGGCAATTTGGGGAGGCTTGAATAACAAGTGATAGGAGCGCATGGCATAGCAATAGAAACGAAGCAACTAGCATAGCAATGATAGTAGTGAGATCGAGGTAGCGGTCATCTTGCACGAAATCCGCTAGGAAGAAGAAGCGAGTCCATGAAGAAGACAAGCGGGCGTGGTCGAGCGAATCCTCACAACTCCGGAGCGAAACCGAAGCTAACGAGAGAAGCAACCGGAAAGAAGCAAACAATATGGTAAACAACCATCACAAAGACATGGCATGATGCACAATCAAGTATGATGCATATGCGGTTTAATGGGGCATGGCATGGCAAAGTGCACAAACAATACTACAAATTAAGTGGAGCTCAATACATAGCGAGTTGCATATTGACAAAACACCACATGGACATATTTAGTTTAATCTTGTTTAAGCTACCAAAAATGTTAAATGTTGTTAAACATGGCATGAGGTGAAGCACAATTATACTACCTATCTAGGCAAGTTTAAATGAGGCGGAACAACAAACAACAATTCGAAAAATCCCCATATGTCATTTAGCAATATAAAGCAAACAACAATTTTAAACATTTTAAATGTTGTTATCATGATCTGAATGACATATGCAAGATTCTATGCAATTTTTATGAAAGCGTTAACATAGGCATGATAAGGGCATTTGTCACCATGGCGGAACAAAAAAGGGTGACCGGCGGTGAAAGCGGAAATGGTGCCACGGCAACATTCCGGTCCAGTAACGAGGAGATCTTGATGCAAGCGAAGTGTGCGGATGTGCGCAACATGCAAGAGATGGGGAGTGATCCGGATACGGGTGTCCCACATAATGATGGCATGGCAAAAGCGAGGCGTGCAAAGACAATTCGGTCATGGTGCAAAACTCGAGCATCTCATACATGCAAGGGCATCTCATCGCGGTCATCTCGGGTTATACCTTGAGCGTGCGTTTCGGGCGGATCGGGTTGGTGAAGAAGTAGTCTTTCACGGCCGTAGTGGAGGTAGAGCGTTCACGTGGCGGCGGTAGTTTGTACCGTTTTCATAGATGAACTTGGCGTTAGTAGTTGTACGATCGTAGGCGTCCGGTCTTGAGTGCTTGGTGAATCGAAGGTGTACTTGGCGGTCTTGGGGTCCCTCGATCGAAAGTGTATGACAAAAAGGCTGACAAGTCTTGAAAGCGAAGGCCGGCGAGGGACGAACGAGGAGTCAACCACGGCGGTAGGGGCTGAAGGAAATATGCCTAGAGGCAATAATAAAGTTATTATTTATTTCCTTATTTCATGATAAATGTTTATCATTCATGCTAGAATTGTATTAACGGAAACATGATACATGTGTGAATGAATAAACAAACAACAAGTCACTAGTATGCCTCTACTAGACTAGCTTGTTAATCAAAGATGGTTATGTTTCTGACCATGAACAAGGAGTTGTTATTTGATTAACAAGGTCACATCATTAGTAGAATGATCGATTGACATGACCCATTCCTTAGCTTAGCACCACGATCGTTTAGTATGTTGCTCTTGCTTTTATCCATGACATATACATGTTCTGTAACTATGAGATTATGCAACTCCGTTTATCGGAGGAACACTTTGGGTGCTACCAAGCGTCCTAGCGTAACTGGGTGATTATAAAGAAGTACTACAGGTGTCTCCAAAGGCAGATGTTGGGTTGGCGTATTTGAGATTAGGTTTTGTCACTCCGATTGTCGGAGAGGTATCTCTGGGCCCTCTCGGTAATACACATCATTTGAAGCCTTGCAAGCACTACAACTAATGAGTTAGTTGTGAGATGATGTATTCGGAGCGAGTAAAGAGACTTGCGATAGAGATTGAACTAGGTATTGGATACCGGCGATTGAATCTCGGGCAAGTAACATACCGATGACAAAGGAACAACGTATGTTGTTATGTGGTCTACGACCGACAAAGATCTTCGTAGAATATGTAGGAACCAATATGGGCATCCAGGTCCGCTGTTGGTTATTGACCGTGAATAGTTCTAGGTCATGTCTACATTGTTCTCGAACCGTAGAGTCCATGCAGCAAGGTTTCGATGGCGGTTATTATGAGTTTATGTATTTTGATGTACGAAGAAGTTGAGTCCGGATGTGATCACGGACATGACGAGGAGTCTCGAAATGGTTGAGACATAAAGATTGATATATTGGAAGCCTATGTTTGGAGTTGAATGGTTCGAGGCAGCAAAATTCTAGTCTTGGGAGGTTACGGAACCCCGAGGTAAATGGGCCTCGGTGGGCCTCGAGGGAGAAGAGGAAGGGCGGCCAGGGGTGGCCTGCGCCCCTTCCCCAGTCCGAATAGGACAAGGAGGCGGCGCCCCTTCCTCTTCCCCCCCCAATCCTATTCCAACTAGGAAGGGGGAGTCCTACTCCCGGTAGGAGTAGGACTCCTCGCAGCGCCTCCTCTGGGCGGCCGGCCTCCCCCTCTCCCTCCTTTATATCACGAGGGCGGGGGCACCTTGGAACACACAAGTTTGATCTTTAGATCGTTCCTTAGCCGTGTCGGTGCCCCCTCCACCATATTCCACCTCGGTCATACCGTCCATGAAGCTTAAGTGAAGCCCTGTGATGAAACATCAAGATCGTCCTGCGCCGTCGTCTTGACTAAACTCTCCCTCGACACTCGGCTGGATCGGATCTGAGGGCGTCATCGAGCTATCGTGTGTCAAGAACTCGAGGCGTCAGATGCTTGGCGC
Source organism: Aegilops speltoides (assembly GCA_021437245.1). Lineage (NCBI taxonomy): Eukaryota > Viridiplantae > Streptophyta > Magnoliopsida > Poales > Poaceae > Aegilops > Aegilops speltoides. The sequence goes on from JAHHZJ010002224.1 coordinate 48,200, forward strand.
GGGATCGGTCGGATCGCGAGGAAACGTCGACTACTTCCTCTACGTTGTGATCGCTTCGCCGGGTCTACAAGGGTATGTAGACAACCTCTCCCCTCTCGTTGCTATACATCACCATGATCTTGCGTGTGCGTAGGAAAATTTTGAAATTACTCGTTCCCCAACAGTGGCATCGAGCCTAGGTTTTTCTATGGTTTGATGTTTTGCAGAGTAGAACACAAGTGAGTTGTGGGCGATACAAGTCATACTACCTACCAGCATGTCATACTTTGGTTCAGCGGTATTGTGAGATGAAGCGGCCCGACCGACATTGCAGCGTGCAGCTTCTGGCGAGACTGGTTTCACCGCTACAAGCACTCGTTGCTTAAAGGTGGCTGGTGGGTGCTGTCTCTCTCACTTTAGTTGAACAAAGTGTGGCTCGCCGGTCCTTGAGAAGGTTAAAGCAGAGTCTATTTGTGAAATATCGTTGTGGTTTTGATCGTGGGTGAGCTGGATCTTGCTTAAGCCCGTAGCAGCCACGTAAAATTTGCAACAACAAAGTAGAGGGCGTCTAACTTGTTTTGCGGGGCATGTTAATGATGTGATATGGTCAAGGCGTGATGCTATATTTTATTGTATGAGATGATCATGTTTTGTAACGAAGTTATCGGCAATGGCAGAGCCATATGGTTGTCGCTTTATTGTATGCAATGCAATGCCTGTAATGCTTTACTTTATCACTAAGCGGTAGCGATAATCGTAATAGCATAAGTTTGGCGAGGCGACAACGATGCTGCGATGGAGATCAAGGTGTCGGCCGGTGGCGATGGTGATCATGGTGGTGCTGCAAGATGGGGATCGTGAAGCACAAGATGATGATGACCATATCATATCACTTATATTGATTTGCATGTGATGTTTATCCTTTTATGCATCTTATCTTGCTTTGATTGGCGGTAGCATTATAAGATGATCTCTCACTAAATTATCAGAAGTGTTCTCCCGGTATGCACCGTTGCCAAAGTTTGTCGTGCCCAGACACCGCGTGATGATCGGGTGTGATAAGCTCGTCCATCTACAGCGGGTGCAAGCCAGTTTTGCACCTTGAGAATACTCGGGTTATACTTGCGAGCCTAGCATATGCGAGATATGGCCTCGGAACACGGAGACCGAAAGGTCGGCGTGAATCATATAGTAGATATGATCAACATAAGATGTTCACCATTGAAAACTACTCCATTTCACGTGATGATCGGTTATGGTTTAGTTGATTTGGATCACGTGATCACTTAGATGACTAGAGGATGTTTTTCTAAGTGGGAGTTCTTAAGTAATATGATTAATTGAACTTAAATTTATCATGAACTTAGTACTGATAGTATCTTGCTTGTTTATGTTTGATTGTAGATAGATGGCTCGTCTTTGTTGTTCGTTGAATTTTAATGCGTTCCTTGAGAAAGCAAAGTTGAAAGATGATGGTAGCAATTACGGAATTGGGTCCGTAACGAGATCATCCTCATTCTTTGCCGCAGAAGAGTTCGTCTGGATGCACCGCTAGGTGCAGAACTCTTTGCTAATGCAGCTGCGGATGTTATGAGCGTCTGGCGAGCAAAGCGATGACTACTCTATAGTTCGATGTGCCATGCTACGGCTTAGAACGGGACTTCAACGATGTTTTGAGCGTCATGGAGCATATGAGATGTTCGAGGAGTTGAAGTTGATATTCAACGAGAATGCGGATTGAGAGATATGAAGTCTCCAATAAGTTCTATAGCTGCAAGATGGAGAGAACGATTACATTAGTGAGCATATACTCAAAATGTGCGGGTACTACAATCACTTGACACAATTGGGAGTTAATCTCCGGATGATTGTGTCATTGTGAGAATTCTCAATCACTGCCACCAAGCTACAAAGGCTTCGTGATGAACTATAATATGCAAGGGTTAGTAAAGACTATACAGAGCTCTTACGCAATGCTAAAGGCTGCGGAGGTAGAAATCAGAAGGAGCATCAAGTGTTGATGGTCGATAAGACCACTAGTTTCAAGAAGAAAGGCAAAGGGAAGAAGAAGGGAATCTCAAGAAGAACGACAAACAAGTTCTTTGCTCGGGAGAAAAAACCAAATCGGCCCTAAACACTGGCCCAGAGTGCTTCTCTTATAGCAGACTAGTCCTTTGGAAGCGGAACTGCCCCAAGTATTTGGCGGATAAGAAGGATGGCAAGGTGAACAAAGGTATATGTGATATACATGTTATTGATGTGTACCTTACTAGAGCTCGTGATGCTTTGGGTATTTAATCTTGGTTACATTGCTAATATTTGCAACTCGAAGCAGGGACTACGGATTAGCGAACAACGGCAAAGGGCGAGGTGACGATGCGGCGTGGGAAATGGTTCCAAAAGTCGATGTGATCGTGATCGACACGCTACCTCTACATCTACCTTTGGGATTAGTTTTAGACCTAAATAATTGTTATTTGGTGCTGCGTTGAGCATGAACATTATATCTGGATCTTGTTTGATCGAGGCGGTTATTCATTTAAATCGAGAGAATAATGGTTGTTCTATTTATATGAGTAATATCTTTTATGGTCATGCACCCTTGAGGTGGTCTATTTTGATGAATCTCGATAGTAGTGATACACATATTCATAATGTTGAAACCAAAAGATCAGAGTTGATAATGATAGTGCAACTTATTTGTGGCACTTGCCGTTTAGGTCATATCGGTGTAAAGCGCATGAAGAAACTCCATCTTGATGGACTTTTGGAGTCCTTGATTATGAATCACTTGGCACTTCGAACCGTGCCTCATGGGCAAGATGACTAGAACACCGTTCTCGGTACTATGGAAAACAACAGATTTGTTGGAAATCATACATCTGATGTATGTGGTCCGATGAATGTTGAGGCTCGTGGCGGATATCGTTATTTTCTCACCTTCACGGATGACTTAAGCGGATATGGGTATATCTACTTAATGAAACATAAGTCTGAAACGTTTGAAAAGTTCAAAGAATTTCAGTGTGAAGTTGAAAATCATCGTAACAAGAAAATTAAGTTTCTCGATCTGATCGTGGAGTGAATATTTGAGTTCTGAGTTTGGTCTACATTTGAAACAATGTGGAATAGTTTACAACTCCGCCACCGGAACACCACAGCGTAATGGTGTGTCGAGCGTAAATGTCGTACTTTACTAGATATGGTGCGATCTATGATGTCTCTTACAGATTTACCGCTATCGTTTTGGGGTTATGCTCTAGAGGCGGCGCATTCACCTGAATAGAACACCGTCGAAATCCGTTGAGGCGACACCTTATGAACTGTGGTTTAGCAAGAAACCAAAGTTGTCGTTTCTTAAAGTTTGGGGATCGATGCTTATGTGAAAAAGCTTCAACTGATAGCTCGAACCCAAATCGAATGTGTCTTCATAGGATACCCAAAGGAGCAGTTGGGTATACCTTCTATCACAGATCCGAAGGCAAGACATTCGTTGCTAAGAATGGATCCTTTCTAGAAGAAGAGTTTCTCTCGAAAGAAGTGAGTGGGAGGAAAGTGGAACTTGATGAGGTAATAGTACCTTCTCCCTTACTTGAAAGTAGTTAAATCCGAAAGCGGTTTACGAGACACCTACACCAAGTAGTGAGGAAGTTAATGATGTTGATCATGAAACTTGGATCAAGTTCTCTGAGAACCTCGTAGATCAACGAGTAAGATCCGCGTTTGAGTGAGTGCAGTAATCCTGTTCGGAAATCATGCTACTAGATCATGATGAACCTAAGAACTATGAAGAAGCGATGGTGAGCCCAGATTCCATAAAATGGCTTGAGGCCATGAAATGCGAGATGGGATCCATGTATGAAAACAAAGTATGGACTTTGGTTGACTTGCCGAGGTAGGCAAGCAATAGAAAACAAGTGGATCTTCAAGAAGAAAGGCCAGCGGTAATATTCTTGTCTATAAAGCTCGACTTATGCATAAAGGTTTTCGACAAGTTCAAGGGATTGACTACGATGAGACCTTCTCACCCGTAGCGATGCTTAAGTCCGTCCGAATCATGTTAGCAATTGCGCATTTATGATTATGAAATTTGGCAAATGGATGTAAAGCGCATTCTGAATGGATTTACGGAAGAAGAGTTGTATATGATGCAACGAGAAGGTTTTATTGATCCAAGGGAGCTAACAAAGTGTGCAAGCTCCAGCGATCCATCTATGGACTGGTGCAAGCATCTCGGAGTTGGAATAAACACTTTGATAGTGTGATCAAAGCATTTGGGTTTGTCACAGACTTTTGGAGAAGCTTTGTATTTACAAGAAAGTGAGTGGGAGCTCTGTAGCATTTACGATATTATATGTGGATGACATATTGCTGATCGGAAATGATATAGGATTCTGGATAGCATAAAGGGATACTTGAATAAGAGTTTTCAATGAAAGACCTCGGTGAAGCTGCTTACATATTGGGCATTAAGATCTATAGAGATAGATCAAGGCGGCAATTGGACTTTCACAAAGCACATACCTTGACAAAATTTTGAAGAAGTTCAAAATGGATCAAGCAAAGAAAGGGTTCTTGCACGTGTTACAAGGTGTGAAGTTGAGTGGACTCAATGCCCGACCACTGCGAGAAGATAGAGAAAATGAAAGATGTTCCTATGCTTCAGCCATAGGCTCTATCATGTATGCAATCTTGTGTACGGACCTGATGTGTGCCTTGCTATAAGTCTAGCGAGGGAGGTACCAAAGTAATCGAGAGTGGATCCTGGACAGCGGTCAAGAACATCTGAAATACGAAAAGGACTAAGGATATGTTTCTCGTATATGGAGGTGACAAGAGCTCATAAATGGCAGTTACGTTGATGCAAGCTTTGACACTGATCGAGACGATTCTAAATCGCAGACGGATCGTATTTACACTAAGCGGAGGAGCTGTCGGTTGGTGCAGTTCTAAACAAAGCGTCGTGGCGGGATCTACATGTGAGCGGAGTACATAGCAGCCGGAGCAGCTAATGAAGAGTGCGGATGAAGGAGTTCATATCCGATCTAGGTGTCATACCTAGTGCATCGGGTCAATGAAAATCTTCGTGACAATCTTGGAGCAATTGCCTTAGCAAAGGAATCCAGATTTCACAAAGGACCAAGCACATCAAGAGGCGCTTCAATTCCATCGGGACTTAGTCGGTGGGAGACATAGAGATTTGCAAGATACATACGGATCTGAATGTTGCGAACCGTTGACTAAGCCTCTTCCACGAGCAAAACATGATCGCACCAAGACTCCATGGGTGTTAGAATCATTACTATGTAATCTAGATTATTGACTCTAGTGCAAGTGGGAGGCTGAAGGAAATATGCCTAGAGGCAATAATAAAGTTATTATTTATTTCCTTATTTCATGATAA
>JAHHZJ010002225.1:0-34556 GCA_021437245.1 Aegilops speltoides
CATACGGATCTGAATGTTGCGAGACCGTTGACTAAGCCTCTCTCACGAGCAAAACATGATCAGCACCAAGACTCCATGGGTGTTAGAATCATTACTATGTAATCTAGATTATTGACTCTAGTGCAAGTGGGAGACTGAAGGAAATATGCCTAGAGGCAATAATAAAGTTATTATTTATTTCCTCATATCATGATAAATGTTTATTATTCATGCTAGAATTGTATTAACCGGAAACATGATACATGTGTGAATACATAGACAAACATATAGTCACTAGTATGCCTCTACTTGACTAGCTCGTCAATCAAAGATGGTTATGTTTCCTAACCATAGACATGTGTTGTCATTTGATTAATGGGATCACATCATTAGGAGAATGATGTGATTGACATGACCCATTTCGTTAGCCTAGCACTTGATCGTTTAGTATATTGCTATTGCTTTCTTCATGACTTATACATGTTCCTGTAACTATGAGAATTATGCAACTCCCGTTTACCGGAGGAACACTTTGGGTACTACCAAACGTCACAACATAACTGGGTGATTATAAAGGAGTACTATAGGAGTCTCCGAAGATACATGTTGAGTTGGCGTATTTCGAGATTAGGTTTTGTCACTCCGATTGTCGGAGAGGTATCTCTGGGCCCTCTCGGTAATGCACATAACTATAAGCCTTGCAAGCAATGTGACCAATGAGTTGGTTACGGGATGATGCATTATGTAACGAGTAAAGAGATTTGCCGGTAACGAGATTGAACTAGGTATTGGATACCGACGATCAAATCTCGGGCAAGGTACATACCAATGACAAAGGGAACAACGTATGTTGTTATGCGGTTTGACCGATAAAGATCTTCGTAGAATATATAGGAACCAATATGGGCATCCAGGTTCCGCTATTGGTTATTGACCGAGAATAGTTCTAGGTCATGTCTACATAGTTCTCGAACCCGTAGGGTCCGCACGCTTAACGTTACGATGACAGTTTTATTATGAGTTTATAAGTTTTGATGTACCGAAGTTCGTTCGGAGTCCCGGATGTGATCACGGACATGACGAGGAGTCTCGAAATGGTCGAGACATAAAGATTGATATATTGGACGACTATATTCGGACACCGGAAGTGTTCGGGTGAAAATCGAGTGGGAGGGTTCTGGAACCCCGGAGAGTAATGGGCCTTATGGGCCTTAGGGGAAAGGAGAGAGGGCGGCCGGCATGGGCGCGCTCCCTCCCCTGGTCGAAGTGGACTAGGAGGGGGGCGCCCCTTCCTTCCCCCTCCCCTTCCTTCCGCCTCCTAGTAGGAGTAGGAAAGGAGGAGTCCTACTCCTACTAGGAGGAGGATTCCTCCTCCTTGGCAGCGCCCTCAAGGGCGGCCGGCCTCCCCTTGCTCCTTTATATACTGGGCGGGGGCACCCCATAGACACACAAGTTGATCTACGGATCGTTCCTTAGCCGTGTGTGGTGCCCCCCTCCACCATATTCCACCTCGGTCGTATCGTCGCGGAGTTTAGGCGAAGCCCTGCGCGATAGAACATCATCATCGTCACCACGCCGTCGTCTTGTGGAACTCATCTCGGAGCTTTGCTGGATCGGAGCCCGAGATCGTCATCGAGCTGAGCGTGTCTGAACTCGGAGGTGCCGTGACGTTCGGTGCTTGGATCGGTCGGATCGTGAAGACGTCGACTACATCAACGCGTTGTGCTAAGCGCTTCGCTTCACGGTCTCACGAGTGCGTGGACAAACACTCTCCCCTCTCGTTGCTATGCCATCACCATGATCTTGCGTGTGCGTAGGAAATTTTTTGAAATTACTACGTTACCCAACAATTTTTACCGACCAGAATATGTAATATACAAGAAAACGGAGTCTGGGAGGCACACGACGTGCCCACGAGACAGGGGGCACGCCCTACAGGGGGGCGCGGCCTCCTCTCTCGTGGGAGCCTCGTGTCCCTTTAGGACTACTTCTTTCTTCCTAAAATTCTTAAATAATCCAAAACTGATAAAATTTTCCATTAGAGTTGTTTTGGAGTCGGTTCACTTACCGTACCATGTACCTATGCCTTTTCGGAGTCTGGAACGTTCTGGAATGTGTCTCTTATTTATTCCTCAGGGGTTATGGTTTTAATAATATTAGTTTCAACATTGATAGGATTACCTGAAATATAATATTTTTAATTCTTTGACTGTTTACCACCCTCGGATTTGTGCCTTCGAAGTTGTTGATTTTTATAGCACCAGAACGATAGACCTCCTCGATAACGTAAGGACTTTCCCATTTTGAGAGAAGTTTTCCTGCAAAAAATCTTAAACGAGAGTTGAACAATAACACATAATCTCCTACGTTAAACTCACGCTTTTGTATCCTCTTATCATGCCAGCGTTTGACTTTTTCTTTGAAGAGCTTGGCATTCTCATATGCTTGGGTTCTCCATTCATCAAGTGAGCTAATATCAAACAACCTCTTCTCACCGGCAAGTTTGAAATCATAATTGAGCTCCTTAATAGCCCAATATGCTTTATGTTCAAGTTCAAGAGGTAAATGACATGCTTTTCCATAGACCATCTTATATGGAGACATGCCCATAGGATTTTTGTATGCAGTTCTATAGGCCCATAATGCATCATCAAGTTTTTTGGACCAATTCTTTCTAGATCTATTCACATTCTTTTGCAAAATTAATTTGAGTTCTCTATTGCTCAACTCTACTTGACCACTAGACTGCGGGTGATAAGGAGATGTTATTCTATGATTGACATCATACTTAGCAAGCATCTTACGGAAAGCACCATGAATAAAGTGTGAACCACCATCAGTCATAAGATATCTAGGGACTCCAAACCTCGGAAAAATAACTTCTTTAAGCATTTTAATAGAAGTGTTATGATCAGCACTACTAGTTGGAATAGCTTCTACCCACTTAGTAACGTAATCAACAGCAACTAAAATTTGTGTATAATCGTTGGAGGCAGGAAAAGGTCCCATATAATCAAAGCCCCAAACATCAAACGGTTCAATAACCAGAGAATAATTCATAGGCATTTCTTGACGTCTACTAATGTTACCTATTCTTTGACATTCATCACAAGATAAAACAAACTTACGAGCATCTTTAAAGAGAGTAGGCCAATAAAAACCAGATTGTAGTACCTTGTGTGCAGTTCTATCTCCGGCGTGGTGTCCTCCATAGGATTCAGAGTGAAACTTGCGTAGGATTTGTTCCTGTTCATGCTCAGGCACACAACGTCTAATAATACCATCTATTCCTTCTTTATAAAGGTTTGGGTCATCCCAGAAGTAATGTCTTAAATCATAAAAGAACTTTTTATTTTGCTAGTATGTGAAACTAGGCGGTATATATTTAGCAATAATGTAATTAGCATAATCAGCATATCAAGGAGCAGTACGAGAAGCATTGACGACCGCTAATTGTTCATCAGGAAAGCTATCATTAATAGGCAGTGGGTCATCAAGAACATTCTCTAATCTAGACAAGTTGTCTGCAACTGGGTTCTCAGCTCCCTTTTATCAATAATATGCAAGTCAAGTTCTTGGAGCAAAAGAACCCATCTAATGAGTCTAGGCTTAGCATCTTTCTTTTCCATAAGATATTTAATAGCAGCATGATCAGTTTGAATAGTAACTTTGGAATCGACAATATAAGGTCTAAACTTATCACATGCAAACACAACTGCTAAGAACTCTTTTTCAATAGTAGCATAGTTTCTCTGGGCAGTATCAAGAGTCTTACTAGCATACTGGATAACATTCAATTTCTTATCGACTCTTTGCCCTAAAACAGCACCTACAGCACAATCACTAGCATCGCACATAATTTCAAAAGGTAAATTCCAATCAGGTGGTTGAACAATAGGTGCAGTGATCAAAGCTTTCTTGAGAGTTTCAAATGCTTCTACACAATCATCATCAAAGACAAAAGGAATATCTTTTTGCAATAAATTAGTCAGAGGCCTAGAGATTTTAGAAAAGTCCTTAATGGACCTCCTATAAAAGCCGGCATGACCAAGGAAACTTCTTATACCTTTTATGTCCTTGGGACATGGAATCTTTTCAATAGCATCAACTTTCACTTTATCAACTTCAATACCTCTCTCGGAGATCTTGTGCCCCAAGACAATGCCTTCATTAACCATAAAGTGACACTTTTCCCAATTCAGGATGAGACTAGTGTCTTCACATCTCTGCAAAACTCGATCAAGGTTGCTCAAACAATCAACAAAAGAGGATCCATAGACGGAGAATTCATCCATGAATACCTCACAAATCTTTTCACAAAAATCAGAAAATATAGCCATCATGCATCTTTGAAAGGTAGCAGGTGCATTACATAAACCAAAAGGCATACGTCTATAAGCAAAAGTACCAAAAGGGCAAGTAAAGGTAGTTTTAGATTGATCCTTTCTTCGACGGTATTTGAGAGAAGCCAGAATAACCATCTAGAAAGCAAAAATGTGTGTGTTTGGATAGCCTTTCTAGCATTTGATCAATAAAAGGTAAAGGGTAATGATCTTTCTTAGTAGCTTTATTTAACTTATGGAAATCAATTACCATCCTATAGCCTGTAATAATTCTTTGCGGGATCAATTCATCTTTGTCATTAGGAACAACGGTAATACCTCCCTTTTTAGGGACACAATGGACAGGGCTTACCCATTCACTATCAGCAACGGGATAAATAATACCTGCCTCAAGGAGCTTTAGTATCTCCTTTCTTACCACTTCCTTCATCTTGGGATTTAATCGTCTTTGAGGATCTCTAACTGGTTTGGCATCTTTCTCCACTGAAATTTTGTGTTGACATAATGTGGGCCTAATGCCCTTAAGATCATCCAGAGTATATCCAATAGCAGCCCTGTGCTTCTTCAGAGTTTTCAATAATCTTTCTTCTTCTTTCTCTGAAAGGTTAGCACTAATAATAACAGGATATATTTCTTTTTCATCAAGATAAGCATACTTAAGATTATCAGGTAAGGGTTTAAGTTCAAACACGGGATCACCCTTGGGTGGAGGGGGATCCCCAAGAATTTCAACGGGAAGGTTATGTTTCAGCATAGGTTCTTGTTTCAGGAACACTTCATCTATTTCTTCCCTTTCCTTCATAAACATATCCTTTTCATGGTCTAACAAATATTGTTCTAACGGATCAGTTGGAGGAACAGCAATGGAATCAAGACCAATAATTTCATCCTTACTAGGTGGTTCCCTTTCACGAGGTTGTCTACTAAACTTAGCAAAATTGAACTCATGAGACATACCATCTATGACAACAGTGACGACCTTCCTTTCACAATTAGTCTTAGCACTAGCAGTATTCAAGAAGGGTCTACCAAAAATAATGGGACAAAAATCATCTTGTGGTGAAGCAAGAACAAGAAAATCAGCAGGGTATTTAATCTTCCCACACAAGACTTCAACATCTCTAACAATCCGAATAGGTTTAATGGTGTCCCTATTAGCAAGCTTAATAGTAACATCAATGTCTTCTAATTCAGCGGGTGCAATATTGTGCATAATTTCTTTATAAAGATCATAAGGTATCGCACTAGCACTAGCACCCATATCACATAAGCCATGATAACAATAATCTCCTATTTTAACAGAAATAACAGGTGTGCCTACAATAGGTCTACGTGTCTTAGTATCGGGTCTAGCAATATTAGCAGTTTCACCCAAGAAAGAGATAACATGCCCATCTAAGTCCTCATCCAAGAGATCTTTAATCATAGCAATACCAGGTTCAACATTAATTTGCTCAGGAGGTGTATAGGTCCTAGTATTACTCTTACGAACAACAGTCGAAGCTTTAGCATGATCTTTTATCCTAACAGGAAAAGGAGGTTTTTCGACATAAGCAATAGGAATAATAGGATCACTATATGTAATAGTCTTTTCTTCGACTGTAATAGGTGCAACTACTTTCACTTCAACAGGACGATTATATTTAAACCACTTCTCTTTAGGGAGATCAACGTGAGTAGCAAAAGTTTCACAAAAAGTAGCTAATATCTCAGAGTCAAGTCCATACTTAGAGCTAAATCCACGAAAAGCATCGGTATCCATAAAAGATTTAACACAATCGAACTTAGGTGTCATACCTGACTCCTTACCATCGTCGGAACCCCAATCTTCAAAGTTGCATTTAATTCTTTCCAATAAGTCCCATTTGAAATCAATAGTCTTGACATATAGGAACCAAAGACAGAAGTATCGAGCAGGTTGCGATTATCAAGAGAAAGCCAAGCATAAATATTCTGAATAATCATTTCCCGAGAGAGCTCATGATTGGGGCGTGAATACAACATTGACTTAAGCCTCCCCCAAGCTTGAGCGATGCTTTCTCCTTCGCGAGGCCAGAAATTATATATGTAATTACGATCACGATGAACAAGATGCATAGGATAGAACTTCTGGTGAAATTCCAACTTCAATCGCTTATAATTCCAAGATCTTTGCATCTCCCTTCAAAGATAAAGGGAAGACCTTCCTTTTGACAACATCATCGGGGATACCTGCAAGCTTAAATAATCCACAAACTTCATCCACAAAGATAAGGTGTAAATCGGGATGCAATGTTCCGTCTCCTGCAAAAGGATTAGCTAGCAGTTTTTCTATCATACCCGAAGGAATCTCAAAGTGAATATTTTCATAAAGTTAAGTAGGTTGAGGAGCATCTCTTTGCTCTTTTGGTTGGGTGACGATACCCCAAACAAGCCCCTCAAAGGATTAGTTTCCATAGTGACAAGTAACAGAAAATTTCAGCACACTATATAAATGTTTCCTTACCAAGTTCCACTCACAAAAAGCGCTACACTCCCCGGCAACGGCGCCAGAAAAGAGTCTTGATGACCCACAAGTGTAGGGGATCTATCATAGTCCTTTCAATAAGTAAGAGTGTCGAACCCAACGAGGAGCAGAAGGAAATGATAAGCGGTTTTCGATAAGGTTTTCTCTGCAAGCACTGAAATAGTAGGTGATAGATAGTTTTGTGATAGGATAAATAGTAACGAGCAAAAAGTAAATAAAGTAAATAAAGTGCAACAAGGTGGCCCAATCCTTTATGTATCAAAGGATAAGCCTGGACAAATTCTAATAATGAAGAAGGAGCTCCCGAGGACACATTGGGAATTATCGTCAAGCTAGTTTTCATCACGTTCATAAGATTTGCGTTCGGTACTTTGATAATTTGATATGTGGGTGGACCGGTACTTGGGTACTGCCCTAACTTGGACAAACATCCCACTTATGATTAACCCCTATTTCAAGCATCCGCAACTACAAAAAGGAGTATTAAGGTAAACCTAACCACAGCATTAAACATATGGGTCCATATCAACCCCTAACGAAGCAACCATAAACTAGGGTTTAAGCTTGTGTCACTCTAGCAACCCATCATCTACGTATTACTTCCCCATGCCTTCCTCTAGGCCCAAATAATGGTGAAGTGTCATGTAGTCGACGTTCACATAACACCACTAGAGGAAAAGACAACATACATCTCATCAAAATATCGAACGAATACCAAATTCACATGACTACTAATAGCAAGACTTCACCCATGTCCTCAGGAACAAACATAACTACTCACAAAGCATATTCATGTTCATAATCAGAGGAGTAATAATATGCATAAAGGATCTGAACATATGATCTTCCACCAAGTAAACCAATTAGCATCAACTACAAGGAGTAATCAACACTACTAGCTACCCACAGGTACCAATTTGTGGTTTTGATACAAGATTGGATACAAGAGATGAACTAGGGTTTTGAGAGGAGATGGTGCTGGTGAAGATGTTGATGGAGATTGACCCCCTCTCGATGAGAGGATCGTTGGTGATGGCGTTGGTGATGATTTCCCCCTCCCGGAGGGAAGTGTCCCCGGCAGAACAGCTCCGCCAGAGCCCTAGATTGATTCCGCCAAGGTTCCGCCTCGTGGCGTGAGTTTAAATCCGTAAGCTTGCCCAAGATTTTTCCAGGTAAAAGTGATGATATATCGAAGATGGACGCCAGAGGCTCACCGGGGCCCGGAGATAGGAGGCGCGCCCTCTGGGGCGCGCCCATCTCTGGACAGTGTGGGCCCTGGCCTATTCTTCGCTCATAAATTCTTATTAAATCCAAAAGTTGTTTCGTGGAGTTTGGGACTTTTGGAGTTGTGCGAAATAGGTTTCAACGTTTGCTCCTTTTCGGCCGAGAATTCCGGTATTGGCATTCGCCCTCTTCATGGTAAACCTTGTAAAATAAGAGAGAATAGCCATAAGTATTGAGATATAATGTGTAATAACAGCCCATAATGCAATAAATATTGATATAAAAGCATGATGCAAAATGGACGTATCACCTATTACTGTTCATGTTGTTCATGCCTCATAAGGGGTACAATAGATTGGTTCTTGAATCATAGGTAGTTAGATTGTAGTTCATAGCCAAGGTTTGTGTTAGATTGTAGTTCATAGTCAGGGTTTGTGTTAGATCGTGGTAGATTAGATTGGCGTTGGGAATATGCTTCGTGTTCATGTTGTTCATAGCCAGGATTTGTGTTAGATGTTGAAGCTAGATTAGTGCTGGCATTGGCACTGTATGTTGCATGATTTCATTACGTGCATGGTGTTCATGGTAGGTAGGACAGATTTGCATGCTCATACACGTTGCAAGACCATTGTGTTTCCTCGTTTAGGTACTAGTACCAATGTAGCATCCTGCCAAATGTGAAAGTGGTCACAACTTGCACTGCTAGCTTTAGATCATGGCCATGATGTTTCGCAAACTCCACTAATCAATGGCACTTGCCGGAGAGAAAGTGCCACTCATTAGTGACACTTGCTCTTTGGTAAGTGCCACTGATCGATGTCTCATCTCATTGCTGTGTTACTAACCCATGTCATCTTACCTGGCAATGTGATGAAGACGGAGTGGGACAGGGCTGGTCGAGGAGCCCACGTCGTGGTTGGTGCCGAGGACGCCGTGGACTTCATCTCCACGAACCACTGGCTCAAGAGGGTGGGTCTGCCTGGCAGGGGCACCTTTATGAGCCAGCTCCATTCAAGGGGACGATCTCCTAGGACTAGCCACGAGAGCCACTGCGTTTGTGCGTCCAGATCGAGGACAAGGAGGATCTTGCCGTGCTCGTCATCTCGCCGAAGTTCAAGGAGGTGCTCAAGTAGTGGCTGGTCATCAAGCCCCCGTGCATCTTCAAGTTGTCGGCAAATAAGTGGTGCAAGTTCTGGGTTTAGTTCCAGAACTTCGAGGGGCAGATGGTGCTTGGCCGGTGCTGGCAGTGCTTCTCCCGCCGCCACAAGATCGTGCCTAGTGACCTCGTCATCGTGCGGATCTCTGGCTTGGGCATGAAGGTGCAGATATACAATCACGACTCCTCAATCATGTGTAGGGTGCGTTGCACCAAGCACAGCTGCGTCAGTGAACTTTCTTGCGCTCTTTAGATCGTCAGTTTAGTACCCCAGTCATTTTTTTAACTGCTAGTAGTTTATGGTGGTGGTGATGGTGATGGCTTGAACTAGTGTTGTGAACTTTTTCCATATTTTGGCCAGGATCAACACTTTGGTGTCAAGCAAGGGGCATGGGATGCCCCTGATGTCTTTAACTATTAGGTTGCCACTTAATCTGTTGTTTATCTTCATGTGCATTGTTTGTTGTCATTGTTTGGCTTTTAATTTGATGACAATTGTGCCTGCTGTTGTGCTGCTAATGTGATGGTAAGGCCACCACATTTGAATACACAAATGTGTATGCAGCCAAACAACTGTGGTTTGCATCTGCTCACCCCTTAAGCACATTTGCAGCCTGTTGGGGAACGTAGTAATTTCAAAAAAATTCCTACGCACACGCAAGATCATGGTGATGCATAGCAACGAGAGGGGAGAGTGTGTCCACATACCCTCGTAGACCAAAAGCGGAAGCGTTAGCACAACGCAGTTGATGTAGTTGTACGTCTTCACGATCCGACTGGTCAAGTACCAAACGCACGACACCTCCGAGTTTAGCACACGTTCAGCTCGATCACGTCCCTCGAACTCTGATCCAGCCGAGCTTTGAGGGAGAGTTCCGTCAGCACGATGGTGTGGTGACGATGATGATGTTCTACCGACGCAAAGCTTTGCCTAAGCACCGCTAAGATATTATCGGGGTGGAATATGGTGGAGGGGGGCACCGCACACGGCTAAGAGATCTCAAGGATCAATTGTTGTGTCTAGAGGTGTCCCCCTGCACCCGCATATAAAGCACCAAGGGGGAGGGGCGGCCGGCTAGGGGAGGGCTGGCCAGGGAGGAGTCCTACTCCCACCGGGAGTAGGACTCCCTCCTTTCCTTGTCCAAGTAGGAGAGGGGAAGGAAGGGGAGAGAGGAGGAATGAAAGGGGGGGCACCCCCCCCCCCTCATTGTCCTATTCGGACTAGAATGGGAGGGGCGTGCGGCCTGCCCTGGCCGCCCCTCCTCTGCTCCACTTTGGGCCCATGAGGCCCATTAACCCCCCGGGGGGTTCCGGTAACCCCCCGGTACTCCGGTATACATCCGATAACCCCCGGAACCATTCCGGTGTCCGAATATAGTCGTCCAATATATCAATCTTCATGTCTCGACCATTTCGACACTCCTCGTCATGTTCGTGATCACATCCGGGACTCCGAACTATCTTCAGTACATCAAAATACATAAACTCATAATATAACTGTCATCTAACTTTAAGCGTGCGGACCCTACGGGTTCGAGAACTATGTAGACATGACCGAGACACGTCTCTGGTCAATAACCAATAGCGGAACCTGGATGCTCATATTGGCTCCTACATATTCTACGAAGATCTTTATCGGTCAAACCACATAACAACATACATTGTTCCCTTTGTCATCGGTATGTTACTTGCCCGAGATTCAATCGTCGGTATCTCAATACCTAGTTCAATCTCGTTACCGGCAAGTCTCTTTACTCATTACGTAATGCATCATTCTGTAACTAACTCATTAGCTACATTGCTTGCAAGGCTTATAGTGATGTGCATTACCGAGAGGGCCCAGAGATACCTCTCCGAGAATCGGAGTGACAAATCCTAATCTTGAAATATGCCAACTCAACATGTACCTTCGGAGACACTGTAGAGCTCCTTTATAATCACCCGATTCGTTGTGACGTTTGGTAGCACACAAAGTGTTCCTCCGTAAGCGGAGTTGCATAATCTCATAGTTGTAGGAACATGTATAAGTCATGAAGAAAGCAATAGCAACATACTAAACGATCAAGTGCTAAGCTAACGGAATGGGTCAAGTCAATCACATCATTCTCCTAATGATGTGATCCCGTTAATCAAATGACAACTCATGTCTATGGTTAGGAAACACAACCATCTTTGATCAACGAGCTAGTCAAGTAGAGGCATACTAGTGACACTATGCTTGTCTATGTATTCACACATGTATTATGTTTCCGGTTAATACTATTCTAGCATGAATAATAAACATTTATCATGATATAAGGAAATAAATAATAACTTTATTATTGCCTCTAGGGGATATTTCCTTCAGTCTCCCACTTGCACTAGAGTCAATAATCTGGATTACACAGTAATGATTCTAACACCCATGGAGCATTGGTGCTGATCATGTTTTGCTCGTGGAAGAGGCTTAGTCAACGGGTCTGCAACATTCAGATCCGTATGTATCTTGCAAATCTCTATGTCTCCCACCTGGACTTGGTCCCGGATGGAATTGAAGCGTCTCTTGATGTGCTTGGTTCTCTTGTGAAATCTGGATTCCTTTGCCAAGGCAATTGCACCAGTATTGTCACAAAAAAAATTCATTGGTCCCGATGCACTAGGTATGACACCTAGATCGGAAATGAACTCCTTCATCCAGACTCCTTCATTTGCTGCTTCTGAAGCAGCCATGTACTCCGCTTCACATGTAGATCCCGCCACGACATTTAATTTAGAACTGCACCAACTGACAGCTCCACCGTTCAATATAAACATGAATCCGGTTTGCGATTTAGAATCGCTCGGATCAGTGTCAAAGCTTGCATCTACGTAACCATTTACGACTAGCTCTTTGTGACCTCCATAAACGAGAAACATATCCTTAGTCCTTTTCAGGTATTTGGGATATTCTTGACCTTGTCGATGATCCACTCTGGATTACTTTGGTACCTCCTGCTAAACTTATTGCTAAGCATACATCAGTGCAGTACACAGCATTGCATACATGATAGAGCCTATGGCTGAAGCATAGGAACATCTTTCATTTTCCTCTATCTTCTGTTGTGGTCGGGCATTGAATTTGACTCAACTTCACACCTTGTAGCACGGGCAAGAACCCTTTCTTTGCTCGATCCATTTTGAACTTTTCAAAATTTTGTCAAGGTATGTGCTTTGTGAAAGTCCTATTAAGCGTCTTGATCTATCTCTATAGATCTTGATGCCCAATATGTAAGCAGCTTCACCGAGGTCTTTCATTGAAAAACTTTTATTCAAGTATCCCTTTATGCTATCCAGAAATTCTATATCATTTCCAATTAATAATATGTCGTCTACATACAATATCAGAAATGCTACAGAGCTCCCACTCACTTTCTTGTAAATACAGTCTTCTCCAAAAGTCTGTATAAAACCATATGCTTTGATCACACTATCAAAATGTTTATTCCAACTCCGAGATGCTTGCACCAGTCCATAAATGGATCGCTGGAGCTTGCATACTTTGTTAGCACCTTTTGGATCAACAAAACCTTCTGGCTGCATCATATAAAACTCTTCTTCCAGAAATCCATTCAAGAATGCAGTTTTGACATCCATTTGCCAAATTTCATAATCATGAAATGCAGCAATAGCTAACATGATTTGGACAGACTTAAGCATCGCTACGGGTGAGAAAGTCTCATCATAGTCAACCCCTTGAACTTGTCGAAAACCTTTCGCAACAAGTCGAGCTTTATAGACAGTTACATTACCATCAGCGTCAGTCTTCTTCTTAAAGATCCATTTATTCTCAATGGCTTGCCGATCATCGGGCAAGTCAACCAAAGTCCATACTTTGTTTTCATACATGGATCCCATCTCAGATTTCATGGCCTCAAGCCATTTTGCGGAATCTGGGCTCATCATCGCTTCCTCATAGTTCGTAGGTTCGCCATGGTCAAGTAACATGACCTCCAGAATAGGATTACCATACCACTCTTATGCGGATCTTACTCTGGTTGACCTACGAGGTTTGGTAGTAACTTGATCTGAAGTTTCATGATCAATATCATCAGCTTCCTCACTAATTGGTGTAGTCGTCACAGGAACCGGTTTCTGTGATGAACTACTTTCCTATAAGGGAGCAGGTACAGTTACCTCATCAATTTCCACTTTCCTCCCACTCACTTCTTTCGAGAGAAACTCCTTCTCTAGAAAGGATCCAAATTTAGCAACAAAAGTCTTGCCTTTAGATCTGTGATAGAAGGTGTACCCAATAGTCTCCTTTGGGTATCCTATGAAGACACATTTCTCCGATTTGGGTTCGAGCTTATCAGGTTGAAGTTTTTTCACATAAGCATCCCAGCCCCAAACTTTAAGAAATGACAACTTTGGTTTCTTGCCAAACCACAGTTCATAAGGCGTCGTCTCAACGGATTTTGATGGTGCCCTATTTAACGTGAATGCGGCCATCTCTAAAGCATAACCCCAAAACGGTAGCGGTAAATCAGTAAGAGACATCATAGATCGCACCATATCTTGTAAAGTACGATTACGACGTTCGGACACACCATTAAGTTGTGGTGTTCCGGGTGGCGTGAGTTGCGAAACTATTCCACATTGTTTCAAATGTAAACCAAACTCGTAACTCAAATATTCTCCTCCACGATCAGATCGTAGAAACTTTATTTTCTTATTACGATAATTTTCCACTTCACTTTGAAATTCTTTGAACTTTTCAAATGTTTCAGACTTGTGTTTCATTAAGTAGATATACCCAGATCTGCTCAAATCATCTATGAAGGTGAGAAAATAACGATACCCGCCGCGAGCCTCAATGTTCATTGGTCCACATACATCAGTATGTATGATTTCCAACAAATCTGTTGCTCGCTCCATAGTTCCGGAGAACGGCGTTTTAGTCATCTTGCCCATAAGGCACGGTTCGCAAGTACCAAGTGATTCATAATCAAGTGATTCCAGAAGTCCATCAGTATGGAGTTTCTTCATGCGCTTTACATCAATATGACCCAAACGGCAGTGCCACAAATAAGTTGCACTATCATTATCAACTCTGCATCTTTTGGCTTCAACATTATGAATATGTGTATCACTACTATCAAGATTCAAAAAATAGACCACTCTTCAAGGGTGCATGACCATAAAAGATATTACTCATATAAATAGAACAACCATTATTCTCTGATTTAAATGAATAAACGTCTCGCATCAAACAAGATCCAGATATAATGTTCATGCTTAACACTGGCACCAAATAACAATTATTCAGGTCTAAAACTAATCCCAAAGGTAGATGTAGAGGTAGCGTGCCGACCGCGATCACATCGACTTTGGAACCATTTCCCGCGCGCATCGTCACCTCGTCCTTAGCAAATCTTCGCTTAATCAGTAGTCCTGTTTGAGTTGCAAATATTAGCAATGAACCAGTATCAAATACCAGTACTCTGCGAGCATTAGTAAGGTACACATCAATAACATTTATATCCCATATACCTTTGTTCACCTTGCCATCCTTCTTATCCGCCAAATACTTGGGGCAGTTCCACTTCGGTGACGATCGCTTGCGGTAAGAGAAGCACTCGGTTTGTGCTTAGGTCCAGACTTGGGTTTCTTCTCTTGAGCAGCAACTTGTTTGCCGTTCTTCTTGAAGTTCCCTTCTTCTTCCCTTTACCCTTTTCTTGAAACTGGTGGTCTTGTTAACCATCAACACTTGATGCTCCTTTTTATTTCTACCTCCGCAGCTTTTAGCATTGCGAAGAGCTCGGGAATAGTCTTGTTCATCCCTTGCATATTATAGTACATCACGAAGCTCCTGTAGCTTGGTGGCGTGATTGAAGAATTACATCAATGACACTATCATCGGAAGATTAACTCCCGGTTGAATCAAGTGATTATTATACCCGGACATTTTGAGTATATGTTCACCGTGAACTATTCTCTTCCATCTTGCAGCTATAGAACTTATTAGAGACTTCATGTCTCTCAATCCGGCATTTGCTTGAAATATTAACTTCAACTCTGGAACATCTCATATGCTCCATGATGTTCAAAACGTCGTTGAAGTCCGGTTCTAAGCCGTAAAGCATGGCACACTTGAACTATAGAGTAGTCATCGACTTGGCTCGCCAGACGTTCTTAACATCGTCGATTGCATCTGCAGCAGTTGGCATCCAGCGGTGCTTCTAGGGCGTAATTCTTACGTGCAGCAATGAGGATAATCCTCAAGTTACGAGCCATCCGTGTAATTGCTACCATCATCTTTCAACTTAGCTTTCTCAAGGAACGCATTAAAATTCAACGGAACAACAGCACGAGCCATCTATCTACAACAAACATAGACAAGCAAAATACTATCAGGTACTAAGTTCATGATAAATTTAAGTTCAATTAATCATATTACTAAGAACTCCCACTTAGATAGACATCCCTCTAATCATCTAAGTGATCACGTGATCCAAATCAACTAAACCATGTCCGATCATCACGTGAGATGGAGTAGTTTTCAATGGTGAACATCACTATGTTGATCATATCTACTATATGATTCACGCTCGACCTTTCGGTCTCAGTGTTCCAAGGCCATATCTGTATATACTAGGCTCGTCAATTTCAACCTGAGTATTCGCGTGTGCAACTGTTTTGCACCCGTTGTATTTGAACATAGAGCCTATCACACCCGATCATCACGTGGTGCCTCAGCACGAAGAACTTTCGCAACGGTGCATACTCAGAGAGAACACTTATACCATGAAATTTAGTGAGAGATCATCTTATAATGCTACCGTCAATCAAAGCAAAATAAGATGCATAAAGGATAAACATCACATGCAATCAATATAAGTGATATGATATGGCCATCATCATCTTTTGCTTGTGATCTCCATCTCCGAAGCACCGTCATGATCACCATCGTCACCGGCGCGACACCTTGATCTCCATCGTAGCATCGTTGTCATTTCGCCACCTATTGCTTCTACGACTATCGCTACCTCTTAGTGATAAAGTAAAGCAATTACAGGGCGATTGCATTGCATACAATAAAGTGACAACCATATGGCTCCTGCCAGTTGCCGATAACTCGGTTACAAAATATGATCATCTCATACAATAAAATATAGCATCACGTCTTGATAATATCACATCACAACATGCCCTGCAAAAACAAGTTAGACGTCCTCTACTTTGTTGTTGCAAGTTTTAGTGGCTACTACGGGCTGAGCAAGAACCGTTCTTACCTACGCATCAAAACCACAATGATAGTTCGTCAAGTTAGTGTTATTTTAACCTTCTCAAGGACCGGGCGTAGCCACACTCGGTTCAACTAAAGTTGGAGAAACTGACACCCGCCAGCCACCTATGTGCAAAGCACGTCGGTAGAACCAGTCTCGCGTAAGCGTATGCGTAATGTCGGTCCGGGCCGCTTCATCCAACAATACCGCCGAACCAAAGTATGACATGCTGGTAAGCAGTATGACTTGTATCGCCCACAACTCACTTGTGTTCTACTCATGCATATAACATCTACGCATAAAACCTGGCTCGGATGCCAGTGTTGGGGAACGTAGTAATTTCAAAAAAATCCTACGCACACGCAAGATCATGGTGATGCATAGCAACGAGAGGGGAGAGTGTGTCCACGTACCCTCGTAGACCAAAAGCGGAAGCGTTAGCACAACACGGTTGATGTAGTCGTACGTCTTCACGATCCAACTGATCAAGTACCGAACGCACGGCACCTCCGAGTTTAGCACACGTTCAGCTCGATGACGTCCCTCGAACTCCGATCCAGCCGAGCTTTGAGGGAGATTTTTGTCAGCACGACGGCGTGGTGACGATGGTGATGTTCTACCGACGCAGAGCTTCGCCTAAGCACCGCTACGATATTATCGGGGTGGAATATGGTGGAGGGGGGCACCGCACACGGCTAAGAGATATCAAGGATCAATTGTTGTGTCTAGAGGTGCCCCCGTATATAAAGGACCAAGGGGGAGGGGGCGGCCGGCCAGGGGAGGGCGCGCTAGGGAGGAGTTCTACTCCCACCGGGAGTAGGACTCCCTCCTTTCCTTGTCCAAGTAGGAGAGGGGAAGGAAGGGGAGAGAGGAGGAAGGAAAGGGGGGCGCCCCCCCTCCTTGTCCTATTCGGACTAGAGGGGGAGGGGGGCGCGTCCTGCCCTGGCCGCCCCTCCTCTGCTCCACTTTGGGCCGATGAGGCCCATTAACCCCCGGGGGGTTCCGGTAACCCCCCGGTACTCTGGTATACATCCGATAACCCCCGGCACCATTCCGGTGTCTGAATATAGTCGTCCAATATATCAATCTTCATGTCTCGACCATTTCGAGACTCCTCGTCATGTCCGTGATCACACCCGGGACTCTGAACTATATTCGGTACATCAAAATACATAAACTCATAATATAACCGTCATCTAACTTTAAGCGTGCGGACCCTACGAGTTCGAGAACTATGTATACATGACCGAGACATGTCTCCGGTCAATAACCAATAGCGGAACCTGGATGCTCATATTGGATCCTACATATTCTACGAAGATCTTTATCGGTCAAACCGCATTGCACCATACGTTGTTCCCTTTGTCATCGGTATGTTACTTGCCCGAGATTCGATCGTCGGTATCTCAATACCTAGTTCAATCTCGTTACTGGCAAGTCTCTTTACTCGTTACGTAATGCACCATTCCGTAACTAACTCATTAGCTACATTGCTTGCAAGGCTTATAGTGGTGTTCATTACCGAGAGGGCCCAGAGATACCTCTCCGATAATCGGAGGACAAATCCTAATCTCGAAATATGTCAACTCAACATGTACCTTCGGAGACACCTATAGAGCTCCTTTATAATCACCCAGTTACGTTGTGACGTTTGGTAGCACACAAAGTGTTCCTCTGGTAAACGGGAGTTGCATAATCTCATAGTTGTAGGAACATGTATAAGTCATGAAGAAAGCAATAGCAACATACTAAACGATCAAGTGCTAAGCTAACGGAATGGGTCAAGTCAATCACATCATCCTCCTAATGATGTGATCCCGTTAATCAAATGACAACTCATGTCTATGGTTAGGAAACACAACCATCTTTGATCAACGAGCTAGTCAAGTAGAGGCATACTAGTGACACTATGTTTGTCTATGTATTCACACATGTATTATGTTTCCGGTTAATACAATTCTAGCATGAATAATAAACATTTATCATGATATAAGGAAATGAATAATAAATTTATTATTCCTCTAGGGCATATTTCCTTCAGTCAACCAAACAGCCGGCCCTAAATGCGATGTAGGCAACAAAACAACATGAAGATGTTTGTTTGTTGTATGTTTTGCTCAACCAGGTGGGGTGAGATGGGGATGAAATGCAGGCACTGTTGAAGAAGGCAACCAAACACGTCCCTAGTGCTCTGGAGATGAAGTGTATAAGGTTGTTTGATGTTAGTAGTTTTTAACTTCTGTAGGAAAACAATCTACTAAAGTTTGTACTGCTATCGTTGGTTTGTTTATCCCTACCGAGACATCAATCTATTGTTCTCCGCGTGACATGTAAGGTTGATATGGTTTCGTTTTTGTAAATACAAGATGGAGCCAGGGCTTACGCCTTATATGCTCTAAAACAAAGAACACTCGTGTACATCAGTAGATGAGAGAATCTTTAGACTTAAAAAATTGGATCAACTTCATATCTGGTCTATTATCATAAATACATGTATGGCATCCACATCCCACCTCTCTTTTCACTTTGAAAGTGCAACTAATCCCCGGGTGGTTTTGGTAATTAATAACAACATATATATCATTGAACTAATAGTTTCTTGAGAATCATTTCAGAAAGTTCAGTGATATGGGTAAGGCAAGGACTGAAGAAGTGGACCCCTCAAAATGCTAAGGCAAGCATTGGCAAAAGCTCAAGACTCCATTTTTGGTTTAGTGATCCAAGATCACATTGAGTCTATAGGAAAGCCAATACTATTAAAAGGGGATGAGGTTATGATAATGATCTGGTTTCTCAAAGTGCTTAGTGATACATCTCCTAAACTATCAGCAACTCTCACTTCCATAATACACTCATAAGTAATCTCGGTCCCACCGATTTCCTAAACTCACCACACCGAGATGAACCACCTCACCATATAGCCAAACCCTAGAAATCTCGGATTTTCCGATTCGAACTCGGTCTCACGAAACTTGTGTTGCCAAGCTTCAGAACCTTCGTCATCAAATCGGTGTCACCGAGATGATGAAGTCGGTCCCACCGAGATTGGCAAGCCCTAGTCTTTACGAATCGGACTCACCGAGTTTGTATTTTCGGTCCCACCGAAAATCCCAACGCTCACATGATTTGAACTTTCGGTCTCACCGAGTTGTCAACTTCGGTCCGACCGAGATTGGTCAAATGTGTGTAACGGTTGGATTTTGTGTGGAGGCTATAAATACCCTCCACCCCTCTTCACTCGTGGAGAGAGCCATCGAAAGAACTACCACTCCTACCTTACATTTCGAGAAGAGAACTACCTACCCTTGTGTTGAGATCAAGTTGCTCCACTCCCACCATATGAAACTTGATCTCTAGCCTTCCCAAGTTGCTTTCCACTCAATCCTTTCTTCCACCACAGCCAAATCGGTGAGGAGAGTTGAGTGTTGGGGAGATTATCATTTGAAGCACAAGAGCAAGGAGTTCATCATCATCAACACCATCTATTACCTTTTGGAGGGTGGTGCCTCCTAGATTGGTTAGGTGTCGCTTGGGAGCCTCCGTCGAGATGTGGAGTTGAACTAAGAAGTTTGTAAGGGCAAGGAGATCGCCTACTTCGTGAAGATCTACCCCGAGTAAGGCTAGCCCTCCGTGGGCGTAGGCCATGATGGCATAGACAAGGTTGCTTCTTCGTGGACCCTTCGTGGGTGGAGCCCTCCGTGGACTCTCGCAGCCGTTACCCTCCGTGGGTTGAAGTCTCCATCAACGTGGATTGACGATAGCACCACCTATCGGAACCACGAGAAAAATCTCCGTGTCTCCAAACTGCATTTGCTCTTCTCCACCTCTCTTTACTACATGTGCAATTTACTTTCCGCTGCCTATACTCTAGAATTGCATGTGTAGGGTGATACTTGACTTGATCATTATTGTGAACTTTCCAAAAACTTGTCTTTATCAAAAGGCTGAATTTTTATATTGTCAAGTAGTCTAATCACCCCCCCCCCCTCTAGACATACTTTCGATCCTACACACTTGCTCCCTGTCCTTGTTTGTTGGGCTAGTCAGGGTGCGGAATGGAAGTATGATGCCAAGAATCAAGTTGTAGCACAACGCTGAAGCGAACTTGTCCACCCCATGATTAACTCACCTCACGATGTACCCCTTGTGTTTTATACTTTTCTTCCTTGCTTTATCGATAAACTTTCTTCGATCAGGCGACAAGGAACGCACCCACTCCACCGCATTCGAATGAGCGGCATCAGAAAAATTCGGTCAATTTGATACAAATCTCTGGTTACGGCCGCTTCTATTTCCACTCATGGTTAATGAGTTGGCCTTTGCGCATAGTGCCCACTGTTACTAATCCCATCATGCAACATGAAGTGCACATGGTTCTTCGGGTGGAAGCTAAATTAATTGCTCTGGTTTCATCACTGGCTAGTGCGCCTTTATACAGGCTTTGGAATTTCGTTAGCGATGAAGTAGCATTATTCAAATCAGCATGATGTTAAAATGTTGTGCTCAAGTCCATACTGATGTTTTGATGGAACTCATGGCCATATTGCTATTTGGATAGGGACGTCCAGAATATTTTGTATCCGTGTGTAAACATGACTGTAACCCTGAGTTATAAGCAATACAAGTGTTTTCACGGACAAACAAAAAAAAGAATCCCTTTTCACAGGAACCCCTAAGCATTTTGGCAACTATCCTCAACTGTGATTTTCCTGGTGGCAAAAGTAAAACAACAAATTTATGGGAAGAAGTGATATTAAAGTCATGAAGAAAAGTTTCTACGAGAACATCAAACAAGGGCAGCTCTTCTTTTTTTTCGTGGAAATAGGGAATTTATTCCTTAAGTAACCTCACAAGAGTTCCTCAATACAAGGTGGACCTCTTTGAAGAAAAACAGTACTAATACACATCTCAGCAAGGTTGTGATTAGCCAGACAATCTGCTACCGTATTCTAAAATCTAGCATTTTTTGGAAATAAACTCCCGTCCTTCAATTAAAAACTTAATTTCCATTGCTAGATGACTATATGCAGACCGTGATAAGGTATCGCCTATTAAGCTCAATATTGTTATTCGGCGAAAAAAGTCCATTTTACTACCCTGAATAAAGTGGATGGTTCACTTTACCCCCTGACTATTTTTCGGCTTCTTTTACCCCAAACAAACTCAAACCGAACAAAACACCCCTCTGACTTGTTTTTCTCCAACCGCTACTGATGTGGCACCAGTCAACAGCGGTTTTGACATGGGTGGGGCCCCCTTGTCGGGTTTCTCTCTCCCTCTCTCTCTCTCCGGGTACACCCGCCGGCGAGCCTCCTCCTCGGCTCCCGCCCCTTCTTCTACCCCGCGCTGCCGCCGCCGCCGTGGGAGCACTTCTCCGAGCTGCAGCAGCCCGCTCCCCGTCCTCCTTCACGTCCTCCTCCTCGTCATGCTGCTGCTGCTGCGTACCATGACCACGACGACTCTCTCTCCTTGCTCTAAATGCCATGGCCGGCGCTCCGTTCTGCAGATCGGCGCTGCTGAGAACCACCGTGGCCACCTGAGACCACCGTCACCGTCGGCCTCCAGCGCCCTCGACTTGGATCCCGCCGCCCTGCCACAGATCCGCGTCCATCGTCGCCGTTCGTCACCCAGCACCCATCCCCGTCGGGCGCCGGCTTGGATCCGGCGAGCACCATGCTGTTGGAACCGGTCTTTCAGGTAGTAGTGCATGCACTAACGTGCTGCTGTTGCTGCGCCAACAGCCCACGATCTGCATGCTAGCTTCTAGGAGTGGTTAGCCTGTGCATAGCTGTATTAGTTAGTCTAGCCGCGTGCGTGTGTTATCAGTGTATAAGTGTACACCCAGAGGATAATACAATCGTGAGTTCTTCCTCACTTTTCTTTCCTTCACATGCAGTCGCCGCTGTGCAAGCTCCTCTGCCTCGCCGCCAACGCCGAGGCCGACGGTGGCGTCGCTGGTGGGGTTGCTGGAATCTGGATGGCGGGGAGGTGCTGCTGGAGGCCCGGAGGTGGCTGGCGGCGAGCTCCTTGTCTGAGCAGAAGCGATGAGGCGACCGACAGCGGAACAGCGTTAGGAGTGAGAGGTCGCCGCCGTGGAGGGCTTCAGCGGCGACACAATGGCGCGGTGGTGCTCAGACGCAGCCGTGCATAGAGGAGGTCGGGGCCTCGGGGCTGTTGTGACCTGGAGAGAGAGAGAGAAACCTGACAAGAGGGGCCCACCCGGGTCAAAACCAACGTTGACTAGTGCCACATCAGCAGTGGATGGAGAAAAACCAGCCACGGGGTGTTTCGTCCGGTTTGCGTTTGTTTGGGGGTAAAAGAAGCCGAAAAAAAGATCAGGGATAAAGCAAACCACCCACTTTATTCAGGGTAATAAAATAGACTTTTTTCTTATTTGGCGAATATGCCGGTTAAAGAATCTTTTCCAATTTATTCAAGTGGAATTATGTTGTTACATTGTGAAGACGCTTTCACATAGTTTTCACTTCAGCTCCGCTACATGCTATTTTGTATCACTTTGGGCACCTTAGAGACTCACAACATCAATATAGGTAGACTTACAAACCTAAATAGATGATTCCGGAAACCAGAAGTACATTTTGGCGGAACAGATACTAAAGCACTTAGGTGCTTCCCGATACCTCTCGTCCTCAAGACCTCAACTGATCAGGATGATTAATATATCGATTGCCTTGGTCAGAAACTACATTTGGGTGCACACATGTCATTTCCTTACGATGCAAATGGGATATACACCCACACTTTGGTACTACCTACATAAACCTCTCACTATGGGTATCTTTACAAAGGTGCATACAAAGGATCCACACTCATAGCGAAGTCTCCATATGACATGGAGCGAGATAATGTGGGTAGAAAAGGAGTGATATATAGTAGACAGTGAGACTAACGAGTGGGCGTGTACTGAATAGAGACAAACAGTAAAAATTGTAAACATAAGCAAAGTAATTGCACGGTGGATGGATAGCAGGATGGGAGATTGCAAGCATCCGCAACTACAAAAAGGAGTATTAAGTAAACCTAACCACAACATTAAACATATGGGTCCATATCAACCCCTAACGAAGCAACCATAAACTAGGGTTTAAGCTTGTCACTCTAGCAACCCATCATCTACTTATTACTTCTATGCCTTCCTCTAGGCCCAAATAATGGTGAAGTGTCATGTAGTCGACGTTCACATAACACCACTAGAGGAAAGACAACATACATCTCATCAAAATATCGAGCGAATACCAAATTCACATGACTACTAATAGCAAGACTTCACCCATGTCCTCGGGAACAAACGTAACTACTCACAAAGCATATTCATGTTCATAATCAGAGGAAATAATATGCATAAAGGATCTGAACATATGATCTTCCACCAAGTAAACCAATTAGCATCAACTACAAGGAGTAATCAACACTACTAGCAACCCGGTACCAATTTGTGGTTTTGATACAAGATTGGATACAAGAGATGAACTAGGGTTTTGAGAGGAGATGGTCTGGTGAAGATGTTGATGGAGATTGACCCCTCGATGAGAGGATCGTTGGTGATGGCGTTGGTGATGATTTCCCCTCGAAGTGTCCCAGCGGAACAGCTCCGCCAGCCCTAGATTGATTCCGCCAAGGTTCGCCTCGTGGCGTGAGTTTAAGTCCGTAAGCTTGCCCAAGATTTTTCGGGGTAAAGTGATATACGAAGATGGACGCGAGAGGCCCAGGGCGGAGGAGATAGGAGGCGCCCTACAGGC
The DNA here is from genome assembly GCA_021437245.1 of Aegilops speltoides. Taxonomy (NCBI): domain Eukaryota; kingdom Viridiplantae; phylum Streptophyta; class Magnoliopsida; order Poales; family Poaceae; genus Aegilops; species Aegilops speltoides. Next base: position 24,213 of record JAHHZJ010002225.1, read on the forward strand.
GCGCCCTGTCTCTGGGCAGTGTGAGCCCCTGGCCTATTCTTCGCTCATAAATTCTTATTAAATCCAAAAAGTTGTTTCGTGGAGTTGGGACTTTTGGGTTATGTGAAATAGGTTTCAACGTTTGCTCCTTTTCGGCCGAATTCCATTTGGCATTCCCCTCTTCATGGTAAACCTTGTAAAATAAGAATAGCCATAAGTATTGAGATATAATGTGTAATAACAGCCCATAATGCAATAAATATTGATATAAAAGCATGATGCAAAATGGGCGTATCACCTATTACTGTTCATGTTGTTCATGCCTCATAAAGAATACAATAGATTGGTTCTTGAATCATAGGTTGTTAGATTGTAGTTCATAGCCAAGGTTTGTGTTAGATTGTAGTTCATAGTCGGGGTTTGTGTTAGATGGTGGTAGATTAGATTGGCGTTGGGAATATGCTTCGTGTTCATGTTGTTCATAGCAGGATTTGTGTTAGATGTTGAAGCTAGATTAGCATCTGGCATTGTATTTGTATGTTGCATGATTTCATTACGTGCATGGTGTTCATGGTAGGTGGACAGATTTGCATGCTCATACCGCGTTGCAAGACCATTGTGTTTCTCGTTTAGGTACTAGTACCAATGTAGCATCCACCAAATGTGAAAGTGGTCACAACACCTTGCTAGCTAGATCATGGCCATGATGTTTACATAAACTCCACTAATCAATGGCACTTCTTAGGAGAAAGTGCCACTCATTAGTGACTTGCTCTTTGGTAAGTTAGCGATGATGTCTCATCTCATTCTTGTGTTACTAACATGTCATCAGCAATGTGATGAAGGCCAGATGGGGCAGACTGGTCGAGGCCCGTCGGTGGTTGGTGCGAGAGGCCGGTGGACTTCATCTCCACGAACCAGCGGCTCAAGAGGGTGGAGTGCACTGGCGAGGGCACCTTTAAACCAGCTCCATCAGGGGCGATCTCCTAGGACTATACGAGAGCCCTTTGCGTTTGTGCGTCCGATCGAGACAAGGAGGATCTTGCCGTGCTCGTCATCTCCCGAAGTTCAGGAGGTGCTCAAGTAGTGGCTGGTCATCAAGCCCCGTGCATCTTCAAGTTGTCGGCAAATAAGTGGTGCAAGTTAAGGTTTAGTTCGAGAACTTGAGGCGAATGGTGCTTGGCGGTCTTTGGCGGTGCTTCTCCGCCGCCACAAGATCGTGCCTAGTGACCTGCGTCATCGTGCGGATCTCGGCTTGGGCATGAAGGTGCGGAATACAATCACGACTCCTCAATCATGTGTAGGGTGCGTTGCACAAAGCACAACGTCGATGAACTTTCTTGCGCTCTTTAGATCGTCGGTTTAGTACCCCAGTCATTTTTAGCGCTAGTAGTTTATGGTGGTGGTGATGGTGATGGCTTGAACTAGTGTTGTGAACTTTCCATATTTTGGCGGGATCAACACTTTGGTGTCAAACAAGGGGCATGGGATGCGATGTCTTCAACTATTAGGTTGCCATAATCATTGTTTATCTTCATGTGCATTGTTTGTTGTCATTGTTTGGCTTTTAATTTGATGACAATTGTACTGTTTGTTGTCTTTGCTAATGTGATGGTAAGGCCAACATTTGAATACACAAATGTGTATGCAGCAAAAGCATATGTGGTTTACATCTGCTCACCCTTAAGCACATTTGCAGCTTTGTTGGGGAGCGTAGTAATTTCAAAAATTCCTCGCTGCATAAGATCATGGTGATGCATAGCGAGAGGGAGAGTGTGTCCACATACCTCGTAGACCAAAAGCGGGCGTTAACGCAGCAGTTGATGTAGTTATCACGTCTTCACGATCCGGTGGTCAAGTACCAAGCATACGACACCTCGAGTTTAGCACCGTTCAGCTCGATCCGTCCTCGAACTCTGATCGGCCGAGCTTTGAGGAGAGTTCGTCGACCGCGATGGTGTGGTAGCGATGATGATGTTCTACGGCGCAAAGCTTTGCCTAAGCACGCTAAGATATTATCGGGGTGGAATATGGTGGAGGGGGCACCGCACGGCTAAGATCTCAAGGATCAATTGTTGTGTCTAGAGGTGTCCCCTGCACCGCATATAAAGCACCAAGGGAGGGGCGGCCGGCTAGGGCTGGCGGGAGGAGTCCTACTCCCAGGGAGTAGGACTCCCTCCTTCCTTGTCCAAGTAGGAGAGGGAAGGAAGGGAGAGAGGAGGAATGAAAGGGGGGCACCCTCGTGTCCTATCGGACTAGAATGGGAGGCGTGCGGCCTGCAGCCGCTCTCCTGCTCCACTTGGGCCTGGGCCCATTAACCCCGGGGTTCAGTAACCCCGGTACTCCGGTATACATCCGATAACCCCGGAACCATTCCGATGTCCGAATATGCGTCCAATATATCAATCTTCATGTCTCGACCATTTCGACCTCCTCGTCATGTTCGTGATCACATCGGGACTCGAACTATCTTGATACATCAAAATACATAAACTCATAATATAAGCTGTCATCTAACTTTAGCGTGCGGACCCTACGGGTTAGAGAACTATGTGAACATGACGAGACCGCGTCTACGTCAATAACCAATAATGGAACCTGGATGCTCATATTGGCTCCTACATATTCTCGAAGATCTTTATCGGTCAAACCACATAACAACATACATTGTTCCTTTGTCATCGGTATGTTACTTGCTAGAGATTCAATCGTCGGTATCTCAATACCTAGTTCAATCTCGTTCGGCAAGTCTCTTTACTCATTACGTAATGCATCATTACGTAACTAACTCATTAGCTACATTGCTTGCAAGGCTTATAGTGATGTGCATTACAGGGGCGAGAGATACCTCTCCAGAATCGGATGACAAATCTAATCTTGAAATATGCCAACTCAACATGTACCTTCGGAGACACTGTAGAGCTCCTTTATAATCACCCGATTCGTTGTGGCGTTTGGTAGCACACAAAGTGTTCCTCCGTAAGGGGAGTTGCATAATCTCATAGTTGTAGGAACATGTATAAGTCATGAAAAGCAATAGCAACATACTAAGCGATCAAGTGCTAAGCTAACGGAATGGGTCAAGTCAATCATCATTCTCCTAATGATGTGATCCGTTAATCAAATGACAACTCATGTCTATGGTTAGGAAACACAACCATCTTTGATCAACGAGCTAGTCAAGTAGAGGCATACTAGTGACACTATGCTTGTCTATGTATTCACACATGTATTATGTTTCCGGTTAATACTATTCTAGCATGAATAATAAACATTTATCATGATATAAGGAAATAAATAATAACTTTATTATTGCCTAGGGGATATTTCCTTGGTCTCCCTTGCACTAGAGTCAATAATCTGGATTACAGTAATGATTCTAACACCCATGGAGCATTGGTGCGATCATGTTTTGCTCGTGGAAGAGGCTTAGTCGGCAATTGCGCAACATTGAGATCCGTATGTATCTTCTCTATGTCTCCCACGGACTTGGTCCGGATGGAATTGAAGCGTCTCTTGATGTGCTTGGTTCTCTTGTGAAATCTGGATTCCTTTGCCGGCAATTGCACGATATTGTCACAAAAAAATTCATGGTCGATGCACTAGGTATGACACCTAGATCGGAAATGAACTCCTTCATCGAGACTCCTTCATTTCTACGGAAGCAGCCATGTACTCCGCTTCACATGTAGATCCGCCCGACATTTAATTTAGAACGCACCAATGACAGCTCCACCGTTCAATATAAACATGAATCCGGTTTGCGATTTAGAATCGCTCGGATCGATGTCAACTTGCATCTACGTAACCATTTACGACTAGCTCTTTGTGACCTCCATAAGCGAAACATATCCTTAGTCCTTTTCGGATTGGGATATTCTTGACCCGTCGATGATCCACTCTGGATTACTTTGGTACCTCCTGCTAAACTTATTGCTAAGCATACATCAGTGCGGTACCTGACATTGCATACATGATAGAGCCTATGGCTGAAGCATAGGGAACATCTTTCATTTTCCCTCTATCTTCTGTTGTGGTGGGCATTGAATTTGACTCAACTTCACACCTTGTAGCCGAGGCAAGAACCCTTTCTTTGCTGATCCATTTTGAACTTTTCAAAATTTTGTCAAGGTATGTGCTTTGTGAAGTCCTATTAAGTCTTGATCTATCTCTATAGATCTTGATGCCCAAATATAACAGCTTCACGGAGGTCTTTCATTGAAAAACTTTTATTCAAGTATCCCTTTATGCTATCCAGAAATTCTATATCATTTCCAATTAATAATATGTCATCTACATACAATATCGGAAATGCTCTGAGCTCCCTCACTTTCTTGTAAATACGGTCTTCTCCAAAAGTGCTGTATAAAACCATATCTTTGATCACACTATCAAAATGTTTATTCCAACTCGAGAGATGCTTGCACCAGTCCATAAATGGATCATTGGAGCTTGCATACTTGTGCACCTTTTGGATCAACAAAACCTTACGGCTGCATCATATAAAACTCTTCTTCAGAAATCCATTCAAGAATGCAGTTTGACATCCATTTGCCAAATTTCATAATCATGAAATGCAGCAATAGCTAACATGATTTGGACAGACTTAAGCATCGCTCTGGTGAAAAGTCTCATCATAGTCAACCCCTTGAACTTGTCGAAAACCTTTAGCAACAAGTCGAGCTTTATAAACGATTACATTACCATCGTCGGTCTTCTTCTTAAAGATCCATTTATTCTCAATGGCTTGCGATCATCGAACAGCAAGTCAACCAAAGTCCATACTTTGTTTTCATACATGGATCCCATCTCAGATTTCATGGCCTCAAGCCATTTTGCGGAATCTGGGCTCATCATCGCTTCCTCATAGTTATTAGGTTCGCCATGGTCAAGTAACTGACCTCGAATAGGATTACCATACCACTCTTATGCGGATCTTACTCTGGTTGACCTCGAGGTTTGGTAGTAACTTGATCGAAGTTTCATGATCAATATCATCCTTCCTCACTAATTGGTGTAGTAATCCGAGAACCGGTTTACTGTGATGAACTACTTTCTATAAGGGAGCGGTACGATTACCTCATCAATTTCCACTTTCCTCCCACTCACTTCTTTCGAGAAAACTCCTTCTCTAGAAAGGATCAAATTAACAACAAAAGTCTTGCCTTTAGATCTGTGATAGAAGGTGTACCCAATAGTCTCCTTTGGGTATCCTATGACACATTTCTCCGATTTGGGTTCGAGCTTATCGGGTTGAAGTTTTTTCACATAAGCATCAGCCCCAAACTTTAAGAAATGACAACTTTGGTTTCTTGCCAAACCACAGTTCATAAAGCGTCGTCTCAGCAGTTTTGATGGTGCCCTATTTACGTGAATCGGCCATCTCTAAAGCATAACCCAAAAGCGGTAGCGGTAAATCAGTAAGAGACATCATAGATCGCACCATATCTTGTAAAGAAATGCGATTCGACGTTCGGACACACCATTAAGTTGTGGTGTTCGGGTGGCGTGAGTTCTTGAAACTATTCCACATTGTTTCAAATGTAAACCAAACTCGTAACTCAAATATTCTCCTCCACGATCAGATCGTAGAAACTTTATTTTCTTATTACGATAATTTTCCACTTCACTTTGAAATTCTTTGAACTTTTCAAATGTTTGGACTTGTGTTTCATTAAGTAGATATACCGGATCTGCTCAAATCATCTATGAAGGTGAGAAATACTTGATACCCGCATGAGCCTCAATGTTCATTGGTCCACATACATCGGTATGTATGATTTCCAACAAATCATTTGCTCGCTCCATAGTTAGAACGGCGTTTTAGTCATCTTGCCCATAAAGACGCAGTTACATAAGTACCAAGTGATTCATAATCAAGTGATTCGAAGTCCATCGGTATGGAGTTTCTTCATAAGCTTTACATCAATATGACCCAGCGGCGATTACACAAATAAGTTGCACTATCATTATCAACTCCATCTTTTGGCTTCAACATTATGAATATGTGTATCACTACTATCAAGATTCAAAAAATAGACCACTCTTCAAGGGTGCATGACCATAAAAGATATTACTCATATAAATAGAACAACCATTATTCTCGATTTAAATGAATAAGCGTCTAGCATCAAACAAGATCCAGATATAATGTTCATGTAACTGCGGCACCAAATAACAATTATTCAGGTCTAAAACTAATCCCAAGGTAGATGTAGAGGTGGCGTGCGACCGCGATCACATCGACTTTGGAACCATTTCAGCGCGCGCCGATCACCTCGTCCTTAGCAAATCTTAGCAATCCATAGTCCTGTTTGAGTTGCAAATATTAGCAGAACCGTATCAAATACCGGTACTCTGCGAGCATTAGTAAGGTACACATCAATAACATTTATATCCCATATACCTTTGTTCACCTTGCCATCCTTCTTATCCGCCAAATACTTGGGCAGTTCCACTTCAATGACCAGTCGCTTGCGGTAGAAGCACTTTCAGTTTCGAGCTTAGGTCGGACTTGGGTTTCTTCTCTTGGCGTGACTTGTTTGCCGTTCTTCTTGAAGTTCCCCTTCTTCTTCCTTTACCCTTTTCTTGAAACTGGTGGTCTTGTTAACCATCAACACTTGATGCTCCTTTTTATTTCTACCTCCGCGGCTTTTAGCATTGCGAAGAGCTCGGGAATAGTCTTGTTCATCCCTTGCATATTATAGTACATCCGAAGCTCTTGTAGCTTGGTGGCGATGATTGAAGAATTACATCAATGACACTATCATCGAAGATTAACTCCCGGTTGAATCAAGTGATTATTATACCCGAACATTTTGAGTATATGTTCACTTGTGAACTATTCTCTTCCATCTTGCAGCTATAGAACTTATTAGAGACTTCATGTTAAAGGATGGAAACTCCATCTTGAGGATTTTGGTACTTGATTATGAACACTTGGCACTTGAACCGTGCCTATGGGCAAATGATAGAAACCGTTCTCTTATGGAAACAAAGATTTGTTGGAAACATACATACGGATTTGTGGTCGAGAATATTGAGGTTGGCGGATATCTTTTTTCACCTTAGGGTGACTTAGCGGATGGGTATATTCTTAATGAAACATAAGTCGAAACGTTTGAAAAGTTCAAAAAATTTGGTGAAGTTGAAAATCATCGTAACAAAAAATTAAGTTTCTGATCGTCGTGGAGGGAATATTTGATTCAGTTTGGTACATTTGAAACAATGCGGAATAGTTTCGCAACTCCGCCCCGAACACCCCGTAATGGTGTGTGAGCGTCTTCGCCTTTACTAGATATGTGGATCTAGTTCTCTTCTGATTCGCTATCGTTTTGGGGTTATGCTCTAGGCGGCCGCATTCACTAAATAAACACTCAAATCCGTTGAGGCGACACCTTATGAATGTGGTTTGGCAAGAAACCAAAGTTGCGTTTCTTAAAGTTTGGGGATGCGATGCTTATGTGAAAAAGCTTCAACGATAGCTCGAACCCAAATCGAATTGTCTTCATAGGATACCCAAAGGGCATTGGGTACACTTCTATCAGATCCGAAGGCAAGACATTCGTTGCTAAAATGGATCCTTTCTAGAAAGGTTTCTCCGAAAAAGTGAGTGGGAGAAAAGTGGAACTTGATGAGGTAATAGTACCTTCTCCCTTACTTGAAAGTAGTTAAATCCGAAACCGGTTTGAGACATCTACACCAAGTAGTGAGGAAGTTGATGATGTTGATCATGAAACTTAGATCAAGTTCCGAAACCTTGGATCACGAGTAAGATCCGCCGGTGAATGCGGTAATCCTTGGAAGTCATCTACTAGATCATGATGAACCTCGAACTATGAAGAAGCGATGGTGAGCGATTCCCAAAAATGGCTTGAGGCCATGAAATCGAGATGGGATCCATGTATGAAAACAAAGTATGGACTTTGGTTGACTTGCCCGGAGGCAAGCAATAGAAAACAAGTGGATCTTCAAGAAGAAATGGGGCGGTAATGTTCTTGTCTATAAAGCTCGACTTATGCAAAGGTTTCGACAAGTTCAAGGGTTGACTCGATGAGACCTTCTCACCGTGGCGATGCTTAATCGTCCGAATCATGTTAGCAATTGCTTTATGATTATGAAATTTGGCAAATGGATGTAAAACGCATTCTGAATGGATTTACGGAAGAAGGTTGTATATGATGCAAGAAGGTTTATCGATCCAAAGGGAGCTAAAAAGTTGCAAGCTCGGATCCATCTATGGTGGTGCAAGCATCTGGAGTTGGAATAAGCGGATAGTGTGATCAAAGCATTTGGTTTATAGACTTTTGGAGGCTTTTATTTACAAGAAAGTGAGTGGGAGCTTGGCATTTGATATTATATGTGGATGACATATTTGGAAATGATATAGAATTTGGATACATAAAGGGATACTTGAATAAAGTTTTCATGAAAGACCTCGGTGAACTGCTTACATATTGGGCATTAAGATCTATAGAGATAGATCAAGGCGCATTGGACTTTCACAAAGCAATACCTTGACAAAATTTTGAAAAGTTCAAAATGGATCAAGCAAAAGGTTCTTGCCGTTTTACAAGGTGTGAAGTTGAGTAAGACTCAATGCCCGACCCTCAAGATAAGAGAAAATGAAAGATGTTCCTATGCCCATACTCTATCATGTATAATCTTGTACCGGACCGATGTGTGCCTTGCTATAAGCCGCGGGTACCAAAGTAATCGAGTGGATCCTTTGGAACGGTCAAGAACATCTGAAATACGAAAAGGACTAAGGATATGTTTCCTTTATGGAGGTGACAAAGAGCTCTAAAGATTACGTTGATGCAAGCTTTGAAGGACGCGATTCTAAATGGGACCCGGATCGTTTTACACTAGCGGGGGTTCGGTTGGTGCGTTCTAAACAAAGCGTCGTGGCGGGATCTACATGTGGCGGAATACAAGCCGGGCGTAATGAAGTGCGGATGAAGGTTCATATCCGATCTAGGTGTATACCTAGTGCACGGGTCAATGAAAATCTTTTGACAATCTTTGAGCAATTGCCTTTGCAAAGGAATCCGATTTCACAAGGACCAAGCCATCAAAGGGCCTTCAATTCCATGGGACTTAGTCGGTGGGAACATAAATTTGCAAGATACATACGGATCTGAATTTGCAGACCTTGACTAAGCCTCTTCCAGAGCAAAACATGATCAACCAAGACTCCATGGGTGTTAGAATCATTACTATGTAATTAGATTATTGACTCTAGTGCAAGTGGGGGCGAAGGAAATATGCCTAGAGGCAATAATAAAGTTATTATTTATTTCCTTATTTCAATAAATGTTTATCATTCATGCTAGAATTGTATTAAGGAAACATGATACATGTGTGAATCATAGACAAACAATATGTCACTAGTATGCCTCTACTAGACTAGCTTTTAATCAAAGATGGTTATGTTTCCACCATAAACAAAAGTTGTTATTTGATTAAAGATCACATCATTATAGAATGATCGATTGACATGACCCATTCCTTACAGCACCGATCGTTTAGTATTTGCTTTCCTTTTATCCATGACATATACATGTTCCCTGCTATGAGTTATGCAACTCCGTTTGGAGGAACACTTTGGGTGCTACCAAGCGTCGGCTGGCGGGTGATTATAAAGGTACTCGGGTGTCTCCAAGGAAATGTTGGGTTGGCGTATTTGAGATTAGGTTTGTCACTCCGATTGTGGGAGGGTATCTCTGGCCCTCGGTAATCACACTAACCTTGCCCTACAACTAATGAGTTAGTTGTGAGATGATGTATTCGGGCAGTAAAAGACTTGCCGTGCAGATTGAACTAGGTATTGGATCGGCGATCGAATCTCGGGCAAGTAACACGATGACAAAGGAACAACATATGTTGTTTGGGTTTGCGATAAAGATCTTGTAGAATATGTAGGAACCAATATGGGCATCCAGGTCCCTGTTGGTTATTGACCGTGAATAGTTCTAGGTCATGTCTACATTGTTCTCGAAGTAAGTCCTGCCAAGGTTTCGATGGGGTTATTATGAGTTTATTTTTGATGTGGGAGTTAGTCCGGATGTGATCACGGACGAGGGTCTCGGAATGGTCGAACATAAAGATTGATATATTGAAGCCTATGTTTGGGTTGGAATGGTTGGGAAAGGAAATTCTGAATTTGGAGGTTACGGAACCCCGGGGTAAATGGGCCTCGATGGGCCTTGGTGGAAAGGAAGGGCAGCCAGGTGGGCCTCCCCCTTCCCTTCCTACTGGACTGGAAAAGGGGCGCCCCCTTCTCTCTTTTCCCCCTCCCGGAATCCTGTACTAGGTTGGGAATCCTACTCCCGGAGGGAGTAGGACTCCTGGGGCCTCCCCCTT